>VZSF01011124.1:86823-122605 GCA_013398295.1 Chionis minor | reverse complement strand
CGGCGGCGGGGGGGCCGCGCTGAGGCGGGGGGCGCTGCGCGGCCGGGCCGCGTCGGGCCTGGCGGGGCCGCTGTGCCGCGACAGGGCCGGTGTCCCCGCGTCCCGCCGTCCCCGTGTCCCTCCGTCGGTGCCACCCGGCAGCCGAAAGTCGTTCGGGCGGGCCGGCTTGGTCGGGCCCGTGCGGGAGTTGTCACGGGGGTGTACAGGGCTAGCGTCCATCTCACACCAAGGCCTGCGCTTCCTTTCGCTTATGTATCTATTTATTTATTTATTTAACCGGTCTCGCTTTCTTTTTCCGCCCGTGAGATGTTAAGCCGCTCGCGCGCCTAGAGTCATCTCCCTCCTTAATTGAAAATTAATTGAAATAACCCCGCTTTTCAAAGGTTGCATAAGCCCCAGCAGTGAGGGCTGGACGCCCTTTGGGAGCCGTCGCGCTCCGCCTTGGCTCAAAAGTTTGGAAAATGTCTGTTTTTCCGTGGTGGGCAAAGTGGTGTGAGCCAGAGCTTGCCGGGGGTTTTGTCAACGTGTTCTTGCAGCTTCGAACTGGGCGTTTTGTGGCTGGGATTGAAGGGAAAAGCTGACAGAGGAACGAGGTTGTCTTTCGCTGGGGTTTAGGTAACGCGTGTGGTCACGGCAGGGGAAAAAAGGGGATACATTTAAAAAAAAAATGTTTGTAGTTCTTCAAGTGCCCAAGGTTGTGTTGGCGGATACACACGGAGCGTGGATATGCCGTCTTTGGGGCCGCACGCTTCGAGCAGAGTGAGGGGTTTGCCAGTTGTTTCCCAAAGGGTTTTAAGTGCAGAAGTCTGGAAGATGGTTGTGTTGCAATGTAAAATCCACGTTAAGGTAACAGCGTGTCTTTTCTGCTCTGGGATATCTACTTTGGTGCTGTATGTAAGTATGGGATAGAGATTGCAGGCCTTCGTGTTCAAATATTTTGGGACTTTTATTTATGTGCTTGTTGTTCTGTACTTTAAAAAAATATATATATTTACGGTGGATGGAATAAAACGATGATCAGGCTTCTTGTCTCAGCTGCACTGGTGACTTGCCGCTCTTCAGAGCCCAGCTCTTGTGAAGATGTCTCAGTGCTTTGCGCACTGGCCGGGCTCTTCCAGGGCTAAAATAGGCTGAAAAGACAGTTCCGTGTATTCAGGTTTGTGGCACAGATCCAGTATTGCACAGGCAGGTAAAACCTACTTGAATTTTAGAAAATGCATCACCTGAAACTTTATTACTGTTCCTTAAGATGTTAGTTTCACTTACTCAGAACTGTTAGAGGTAATTTTTTTTTCTGCGTGTGGCTTGTGAATCAGACAATACAGTGGCACACACTGTTTTGAAGTAGAATAATCCCCCCCAGCAGAAGCTCCACGCAGATATTGGCTGGTGGTGTTGATGCTGTGCTGTATAAAATGTTTGTTACGCTTGAATGTAAATGGAAATGTCTGGGATTCAGCTCGTGTACTTACAGTACTTCACTCCCTGACCACAGCTCCCACATACCTAATTTGGGATAGTTACTTCAGAAGAACTACTGTTTTTTGGTGGGGTAAAATGGAAATGAAGAGGGATTTCAGTTCAAACAAGCCAGCTGGTTTGAAACCACATCAAGTCAGGTCACAGAGACCTTTGGAAACGCCTTGTCCTGCCAAGTCAAAGAAACCATTCCACATTTATAAATAGAGTCTGTTCGGCCTGAGGTTTTGTTCCCTTCAGAAGCTTTTACCCAGCAAAGGCTGGGCATGGCCATCTTTTTTTTTTTTTTTGGGGGGGGNAGGGGTGGGGGTTGGGCTTTTTTTTTTTTTTTTGGGGGGGGGGGGTGTGTGTGTGTGTGTTTGAGGTTATTGAGGTTATTCAATACCAGTTTGAAATGGAAAACAATGATCTTCCCTGAGTGCAGCGGGGATGGTTGTGCTGAAAGTGAAAAGCTGGTAAAACCAGTTTTCTGCTGGCCTGTTAGCAGATTGCTAGGCAAGGAGGGCTTGGGCCCTCCTCCTCCGCTCCCCAGCCACTGGTATTTACTTATAATCTATATTTATTAAAAAAAAAAAAAGGGATTTTTTTTTTTTTTTTTTTTTTCCCCTCCAGCATTCCCCTCCAGCAGCTTGTGATAACAGGAAGGAAGAGAAGCCGACTGTGGGAAGCAGCACGGCAGGGCTGGAGGTGGCACAGAGCACCGGGAGAACTAACTCAGTGACCAGAAAATTTGGCTGCAGGGTCTTTGCAGTGACAACCCTCCAGAAACAGCCCAAAAGCCTCCTGTAAGGACGGGTAGTTATTTTCCAATTAGGAACAACAGGATTCTCTTCCTGCCTCTGTTTGGGCAGGGTTGTTTTGGTTTCAGAGCTATAACTTTTTTACTGGTTGCACGTGGGCACGTCCGCGGGCGCTTTCCTCATCTGCCTGTGGAATTCTGGAAGCAGGAGCAGGCGTGATTAGAGTTGTGTGTAGGTGTCACGGGGGTCCCGCCAGGAGTTAACCGCGTCCCAGCGGTTTGTTATCGGGAGGATTTTTGGAACTTCGCAGGTGCAGTGCTGGAGCGGGGAGCCGCTGGGGGTTGTGCGTGGCCGGGAGGGGGGGGCAGGTTAAATTTGGGTGCTGCGTGGGCTCGCAGCCCCCTCGGCGCTCCCCTGTGAAGGCTGTGGGAA
The DNA here is from genome assembly GCA_013398295.1 of Chionis minor. Taxonomy (NCBI): domain Eukaryota; kingdom Metazoa; phylum Chordata; class Aves; order Charadriiformes; family Chionidae; genus Chionis; species Chionis minor. The sequence goes on along the minus strand of VZSF01011124.1, from coordinate 119,954 downwards.
GGGCGCCTGCCCGCACTTGGGAGGTTGCAGGAAACTGTGGGTTTGTTGCAGAACTGGCCGGTTCTGCGGTTGCAACTGCCGGTGGGACGCGAGGAGGCGCTTGGCGTGTGGGAGGAGGGAGGGCAGCACGGCGGTGCGTGTGCCCTCATCCCAATCCCATCCCATCCCACCCCCTGGCGGTGCGGGAGACNGGGCGGTCCCCACCGGCGGCTTCTTCTCCGTCCCGTCCCCCACCGTCCCCCCGGCACTGGCAGGGTCCGCAGGCGTTTTGGAGCGCGGGGTGGTGCGGGACGGTGCGCTGTGAGCAGGGCGCTGCCCGGCCAGTAAGTACCGATGNGGGGTTGCGTCCCATGGTGGGATACCGGGATACCGGCCCGGGAGCTGCACGTGTCTTAAACGCCCCCTGCGCTCGGGGATCACCGGGAAGCGCGGAAACAGGCGGGTACCCCCCCCCTGGGTTTCGCTAGAGGCTTGTGGAGGTGGAAAAGAAGCGTGGGATTGACTCGTCCCGAGCTGTAAGGTTAGTTTTATTGGCTGGGTTTTGCCGAAGTGTAAGAACAGCCATTTTACGAGAGCCGGCTGGCTGGAGGGAAGCAGCATTCCCTCCCTTCTCTCTCTGTGCCTTTTGGAGAGGGACTCTTGCAACCAAATGAAAAATCAGAAAAGCAACAAATGCAAGTATCGTCAGAGATCATTAGGGGAGCGCCTGTCAGCTTCTTAAATTTGACTGTGCCACTATGAAGTCACTAACTTAAAGCAATAAAAAAGCAGCATTTCTTCAGGCATTAAGCTTAATTCGCAAGTGGCGTAAAGTCAGAAGACACATAAATGGTAATGCAACATACTTGGGACTTGGCATTTGTAGATACGCAGCTTAACATAATTGTCACAAAACTTAAAATTTTAAGTACATTATCTGTACTGCTCTGTGCGAGCAAACATGGCAATTACATTGAGCCTTTCAGACTTTGATCGTTTGTTACGTAAGAGTATGATGAATGAAATAGTAAAGAACCATATGAATTTTTTGTTTACTTTTGCATATGTGACAGCTTTTAATATATCAAATGTCCTTGTTTTCTTGGCTGAGTATATCCCTGCCTTTGCATCGATACTTGCAGATCGTATCTGATTGCTCCGGCTCCCGCTTACGTTTTCCTGTAGGCTTGGCGTGAGGGAGTTGACAAGCAAGATAAAATCCAAGGGGTGTTGTGAAGAGAAAGCTCACCTTTTATTGAACGTCACTGGCAAGGGGAAGATCATGAAACCTTACAGAATCAAACCTGCGAATGAATTAGAGCATGCAAATACAAGAACAAAACCGGCATTCATATCACAGAATAGAGAATGATGCATTTTGTCCTTCTGCACCCCGTCTAATTTGGTGTAGAATTAACATAAGCTTAAAAAATAAATTCAAGTTCACTTCTCTTGTAATTAGCTCTGCACATCCTAGAAGACGAGACGTTACAGGGAGGACGGGACGCAGTTGTGTGCAGGGGCTTGGTGTGGCTTCTGTGCCTGCTCCGTGGCTGGGGCCGCCTGGGAGACGGGCAGCCTGTGGTGTGGAGGGACCAAGGAGGAACCTTGCTTTTTCTGCCAGCTTCCACGCATGAACCACTCCGAGCCCTCTGCTCTCTGAAATCCACAGCTCATATCTGTCTGGTGGGTCTTGGCTGTAGGAGGATTTTTGGGCTGCTGTTTATATGGTTGTGGGGCTTGGAAATTGCGGCCTAAATAGCTGCTCGGTTACACGAGCTCCGTGGTCGTCTTGTCATGTTCAAAATACTCCTTTCAGTTCCCTCCCGAGGAGTGCTAAAATCTACCAAGTATTTAGATTGGCATATATGTACACTTTTAAGTCATTCTGCTGGGAATTTCGGTAGCTGTCCTTGCTGAAGACTTGTTCTAAAAAGAATGTTTACTATGAGTCTTTGGTTAGTGCTTCAGGAATCTCATGAAACTAACAGGAGAATTGAAACTCTTCGGTAACAAAATAACCACCGTTTAGAAAAAAATGCTTGTATTGGCACTTTCCATTTTTACTAAAAATCTGTACTTAGCTTTTTTCCCCCTTACTTGCAGAATCCTTACCAGTGCAACTTCTTTGGAAATGTTGTATCTGAGCCCCTTTTACTTGAGGATATGCTGAAGCTGAGTAAGGCACGGCTGCTGTGACCATGACAAAAATAATGGGCAGCTGCTGTTTCAGCCTTTGCAGCTTAGTAAAGAGTAACCTGTGTATCAACACTCGGGTGTTCAGCTGATCAAATTGCATTAGAATTGTCTCATTTACGGGAGCCAGTTCATTTGCCCACAGCTGAGAAAGGGGTGACTGAAGGGGTTCCTGCCCCTTGCTGGGCCATTCTCCCCCAGCTCTGGCGGAGTCAGCCCTCAGCTGCTGGAGTTTGCTGGCTGGACATAAAAGCCAGAGGAGGGTGAGTGGCAGGGGAGGATTGCTTAAGCTCCTGCGGTTGAAGCTGTTGGTCAAATATCTGTTGGTTTTCTCGTGGTTGTGCAAATTCCGTGGGCCAAGGCATTTGAGAGACCATTGTCACCCCTGGAGAAAGCTCTACCTACGTTTAGAAGACTTGCATCTGCGTAGGGTCTTAGGGTTTTTTTTGTTCACCTTTATAGTGAAGTAGAGCAGATGGTTCTTTGTACGATGCCCTTCCTCTTCCGTTAAAGAGGAATAGAAACTATTAAGAAATGTTTTTTCTCATTGTGTTTTAGGAACGCTTCAAGAATGAGTCCACCACAAGATAGAAGTAGAAATTCCTGCAGCGGTGAGCCTCTGGCAAAGTGCCTTCAAGCAAAGAAGGACTTGGAAACAGCTATATCTGGAATTGTCAAAGCTGAACAACAGATTAAAGAGAACTGGCGGGAGGTAATTTTAAATTCTTTTTAAAAATGCTTTAATATCTAAGTTTTTATTACATCAGAGTACTTTCTATTATCACGATGGTCTGAAATTTTCCTAGAGACTGGCAAGCATCTTGCTGTGTAATTTGGTCGTTCTCTGGATAAAGGTATTGCTGTATTACTAAGCTTAGGCAGGCAGAATTTACTGAAGCTGTTGGTTGAAACATCAGGAGAGAGAGATATTGTTCTTGGATACTTCTTTAAAGGTAGCCTTGGAACTTTTACTGACTTGAGTCATGTGGTGCTGTGGGTGACTGTGGTTAGTTTTTGAGAAATAAATTGCTCTGAAAATACCACTTCTCTGTGACAAATACTATTTTGCAATCAGCGCAGCCTCTGCTTGTTCCTACTGCTTGACGGATGTTGTAGAAATGGCTCCTGTTGCCTTACAGGTGAAAGCCAAGATTCACAGCCACATCAGCCGGCACCTGGAATGCCTGCGCAGCCGTGAAGTTTGGCTGTTTGAGCAGGTGGATCTCATTCAGCAGCTGAAAGAAGAGGCGCTGCAGCAGCAGGCGCAGCAGCTCTATTGGGTGAGATCTGGTTGTAAATTGTTGCACTGGCATTTTTAAGAAAACTTTCTCCTTGCGAGTATTTTCTTGATTTTCATCTTAAAAGCCAAAACAATAACATGTGTTTTGTCTTCCATGCAGTATTTGGGACAATTCAACTGCCTTATTCATCAGCTGGAACGCTCGTATAGTAACGAACTAGCAAACCAGATTTCAGTTTGCCTGGAGAGGTAAATATATTTCATGATGCGAGTTAATGCAATTTGTATTTATTTTGACTTCTGAATTTAATTTGATTTTTTTTATTCTAATAGATCTAATAATAGATCTAACTCACTGTTTCCACGTTTTTAATGGTTCTTAGAAATACGATCTTTAAAGCAGTCTCGGATAGAATTTCTGTCATCTTTTTTTACCCTAGATTGAGAAAACAGGACTATAACTAGCAGTGCAGGTACTCGTTTGTGCACATTATTTCAAATATTAGTTGTTGATGGCAACTGAAGTAAGGAGGAGAAACTGGTGTTTTGCTGGCTGTTTATTCTGTTCTTGATTTGCAGATAGGCATCTCTGGTTTTATGCAAGTATTAAAAGTCTTTTTGTTACCTAATTAGTGCTAAGTCAGCTTGGCAGCCTTTTTATGAAATAACGGACTGATTCAGAAAACATGATGGATGAAGAAGATTTTTTTTTTTTTCCCCTCCCCCTTTCCTTGACTATCCGCTTTCAGACTGGCAAGTCTTACTCTTAAACCAGAGGAATCTTCCATCCTGAATTTTGAGGCTGACACGTCTTACCTTCGCCAGGCTATTACCTCATTTGGTTCAATTAAAACAATGGTAAGCACCAAGACTTTCCTGGGTTGGAATACTTGGAAAAAAAATTGGGAGACAGTACTGCAATATATACTCCAAGTTTCTACTTTTAGTTATAGCTTGAATGGATCTTCTGTAGGAGTCATATAGTTTGAGCTGTATAATATATACACAGTGGTTTATTAACTATTGCATGTAGTTCTGATTTTGACTGAGCTTAGATCTAGTTACATATGTGTTGTTTTAAAATATTTTGGCAGAGACTGAGGGAACGATGATTGTGTTCTTGCTCTGTTCCAGCAACCAAAAATAAATGTTACGGTTTTCTTGAGATATTCATAGTTATACGTGGTAGATGGCTTTCTGCAATATAAATATTTCAGGATTCTTATGTAAGCAGCATATCTCTTGTACTAGTAGAGATAATTCTCTTAAAGGAAGTGAACTGAAGGTAATATTTTTATAGTAAATCTTTCTTCGTTCTGTTTTTAAATGTTGAGAGGATTGTTATCTGCGAAGAACCGACCTGTTGTAACTGCGCTTAACTTCTGCTTTATTGTAAAATTCATCCTGGAAACTGGACAAGGTTGAGATTTAAATTAACGTTTACTTTTCTTTCCTTACAGCAAACCTCAGAGAGAGAGAATACTTCTCCCTGGTTCCCAGGGCAGAACTGTGCCCTAATGAACTGTGAGCAGGTAAGAGTAAGAGTTGTACCTGCAAATGTTTAATTGTATTAAAGGGAAGGGAGAACTCGAGCACAATATATTGGCTTGCTCGGGTAATGCCTTCTGTTTGCTAGTTACGATGTTTGAGTAGCCAGTAACAGTCGCTGTGGTGAGCACTGGTGACCTGATGTTCCAGATCTAGCTGCTCCAGAAACAGACGTGCAAGAACATCAGGAGAAAGTGCATTTGGAGAGTGAGTGTCAGTCTGAATTTTTTAATTGAATATTCCAAGTCAGAACTTGGACCTATCCAGTTCCTCTTACTGCAGAAATTAATGGGAAATCTTAGGCTGGGCTCTGCACAGAAGTGGTGTCCGTGAAGGAGGGTAGAAAATCAGTAATGGGAACTGTGGTCAGAAGGAGGGTTATGGCTGTGTCGTGGTTTAACCCCCGCCGGCAACTAAACCCCACGCAGCCGCTTGCTCGCTTTCCCCCAGTGGGGTGGGGAGAGAATCGGAAGGGTAAAAGTGAGAAAACTCATGGGTTGAGATAAAGACAGTTTAATAAGTAAAGCAAAAGCTGCGCACGCAAGCAAAGCAAAACAAGGAACTCATTCACTGCTTCCCAGTGGCAGGCAGATGCTCGTCCATCCCCAGGGAAGCAGGGCTCCATCACATGTAACAGTGACCTGGGAAGACAAAACACCATAACTCTGAACATCCCCCCTTCCTCCTTCTCCCCCCAGCTTTACGTGCTGAGCAGGACGTCATATGGTGTGGAATATCCCTTTGGCCGGTTGGGATCAGCTGTCCCAGCTGTGTCCCCTCCCAGCTTCTTGTGCCCCCCCAGCCTGCTCACTGGTGGGGTGGGATGAGGAGCAGAAAAGGCCTTGATGCTGTGTAAGCACCTCTCAGCAATAACAAAAACATCCCTGTAGTATCAACACTGTTTCCAGCACAAATCCAAAACAGATTCATACCAGCTACTGTGAAGAAAACGAACTCCAGCCAAAACCAGCACAGTTACATGTCGGAACTGTGTGTTGTAGAAGTTGTCACTTCCCTTTCTTGTCATTTGCTGTCTGAAGAACCTGGGATCACAAAACAATCTATCAGTGTGGTGGCTTAATGTCATACAGCCGATTGAAGATGTACTTTTTTCTTAATTAGAAGGGAGCGGGTTTGTTGGTTTTTTGGTTTTTTTTTGTTCCGAAATAGTGATGCCTGTTGAATGCCTGTTTCGATGTTCACCATAGATTGCCTCCGCAATTAAACTTTCTCATAACCAAGAACATTGTTTCTCAGCAGAAGACGTTGTGTGGGACAGTGAGCGCCTCGCTTGCCGACTGGTTACTCGGGAGCAGGCCTGCGGGTGTTTGCCAGGCTCCCTACGTTCCCAGCACCAATCTTGAAGACTGGGTTACGCAGAAATGTGTGTCAGAGCCCAGCCAGGTAAGCCTTTTATGCATTAACCTAGTTTTTAATCAAGGGGAAACCACAGTATCTGATTGCAGGTGGAATATGGTGGGAATGAAACCTCCTGTAATTCTCTTCACTCTGCCTCGTGTTCAGCTAATGCTTTTTTGCACTTACTGTCAGAGTTCTGCAAGCTGTAGCTGTGCACACAGTGACTGAGTGTTGTCTGTTGGTGTTAATAGATGCATTTCAATGTGTCTTTACTAGGACTTAAATTCTTCCAAAGTCTGTTATTTTGAGCAAGCCTGGGGAAACCTGAAAGACTTGGAAAACTGGCTCCTGCAGAATCAACAGCACGATGTTGCTGGGAAGACGGACTCCCCCGGCCGCAAGGACTCCACCTCTACTTTCAGCTCGTCCTTTTCCACTATTGAGAAGGTGGAGGACTTGGAATCCCTCGGACAAGAAGAGATGGACCTTTCTGACTGGCTGCTTACTCCTGACACGGAAAATGGAAGTAATGCTTCAGATGAGAAATGGAAGCATGAATTTAAGCCTTTTAGGGAAGAATTTAATTTGAATGATTGGCTCCTCAAGGCTGAAACATGTACCGGGTGTCGTAGCAGCCAGGTCAAAAGCGTGGAAATTGAGAACCTGGGAAATCTGAAGTGCCTGAACGAGCATCTTGACGGAAAGAAATCGCCCACTACGTCCGCTGTAAACGCTTGGCTGCTTCAGCATCCCCAGGCCCCGTTTAAGGTGGAAGATGTGTGCAAAGCTAACGAGGTATGTGCCAGCTTTTCAGAGTGCGTGTGTGATGAAAACTGTGGAAAAGAGGCTCTGTGTAAATGGCTCCTGAAGAAAGAAGGGAAGGATAAAAATGGAGTTCCAGTCAGCCAGAAAGATGTACCGAACCCCGAGCATGAGAAGACCAAGTCTGCTGCCAGTACCTGGCTCAGCCCCGCACAGCAGCTCGCAGGGGAACCTGTTAGCGCAGAGAAAGCGGATTATTCAGCCGAGATCGCAGAACCCCTGAAAGTATTGCTCGAAAGGCCTCTGACAAGCTGGCTAGCCAAGTCTGAGCACAAAGCAGGAAGTGCAGAAGAGAAGGCAAGCAGGGAAAAAGCAGATAATAGTTTCAAGAGTCCTTTCCTAGACCTCTTGGCTCCATTCCACCTCCCCTTGAACGTAAACAGTTGGGTGTTGGCTTCAAACAACCTAGAAAATGCTAACCCGCCTCCCACAGAAGATAAATGGCTTCTACGCAAGAAAGCACAAGTGAGCATGTTCCTAAGTTTTTGTTACTGTCCTGTCTTAATAAGCCAATGTGCCGGGGTTTACTGTTTTACTGAATGTAATGCCTGCCTTCTCTTCCTAATTCATAGCGCTTCTGGGTAATACTGACTGACAGTTTTCAGGTTGCTTAGCTCTTTTAATGTTTTCAGTGATTATTACTTAGTTACTTAAGTAGATGAGGCCAGCGTTTAACACAAGCCACGTTAACATGTTTTCCTAAAGGAATTATCCATCTCAAAGACTGAGAACTCAGTTTTTTTTTCTTTTTGAACACTTGACAGAACTTGAATATACATCAGAATTGAGTTATTTTATTATATCAGTAATTAAGGTGACTTCTCTTTCAGGACTTTGGCCTTCCTACAGTTTGTGACCTTTTTGCTTGTATGAAACTCGGTGGCGATAAAGAAAAGTGGCTGTATCGCACTCCTTTACAGGTAGGATGCACAGAACCTATTCGAACAGCTGAGCCTCAGTGTAACTCGGGGGGACAGACTCCAGATGCTGGCAGCTAACTGTCCTCAGAGTTCTCCAAACGTAATGGTTAACAGCACTGCCATTTCCTCCCCATGTACCTTCTTAACAGCTCTGCACCATTCTACTTTTTTATTATTCCTCTTCTTTTGATCACAAGCCAGAGAGGAAATTGCTTATGTTTGTGAGTAAATCACTCTTCAGCTGATTGACACTAGGTAAAATCTTGGTGATTTCTATTGTAACTAGAACGTGCAATTAATGTCTAAATTTCCAGGCTGCTTTCTTATCTTGGTAGCGTATTTACAGCTGACGTCACATTTGTCTTTTCTGCCGAGATAACTCTTTGTCATTGTTTTTGAAATTTGTGAGAAACGTCCTTCTTAGCAGGTGTACTTCAAACCCTAAAAGCAAGATCCTCAGTTCTAGGAAGTATTTCAGTATGAGTTCTTTTTTTCTATGGTGTCTTACACTTGTTTTTTTCCAAAGTACCGCTTTTCGTTTATCAAAGAGACTAACCCAACTTCAAATTTGTTTAGATGTGAAGATCTGGAAGCGTCGGAATCATCCCCTTCCTGCTGATCAACCGCACATCACGCTGAGTGACTGCAGCCAGCTGAATTCGTGTGTTTGTGTTTGGCCACCTGCTTTTTCTTCTAAAATTGTAACAAAAAGAAAGATTACTCAGAGTTACGGTGCAGAAGATGCCTTTTTGTTATGATTAATTCTGAAATTTAAACCCACTGAGCATAAGCAATCCAATACTCTAGGGGTGTTAGTAAATTCCTATCTGTTATGGGACTCTGAATCTTCTTCAATGGGTTGTCACTTGAAGCATGTTGAAGCCAGTGCAAGTATAAAGCAAAATCTCTCTGGTGCTCTGAAACGTCCACCTTGGGCAGCGACTTCAGAAATGTCGCCTTTCCTTTCAGGTGCTGCAACTTTGTCACGAGTTGCGTTCCAGCTTCCTGGGATTGCGAGATAACTTAGGCTGTATTTGGAAACAATTTTTTTTATTGAGCAGTTGCTAACTTTAAAGGTTTCATTTGCATCTTCTGTTGGTGCGCCTCCCGGCCGAGTACGTGTGTAGTCCAGCTTTTGAAAAAGACATGAGTTTATAGGACCTGACACGTGACAGGAGAGCTGGTAGTTTAGTTCTGAATGAAAGCTTTTCTTGCAAATTTTTGAGCCGTTCGGAGAACAGGGTCGGGTGTTAATTTTCATGCATGAGTAGATCAGATCCTACCCTGTCCCCAGTGTTTAATAACTATTTTAATTTCCCTGAAAAAGCTGCAAGATGAAATGTGTACATTTCTGCCAGTTCTTGGTAATGCATAATGAGCTTTTATTGACTAAACCACTGGAAGGCAGGCATCTTAGCCACATAATATTTAAAGGTAATATTTGGGGAATTAGATGCCTTCTCATCAGATTGATGTCACGCTGTTTCATTGGGAAACACTAACTTGGCAAACTGCGTGGCTCCCACTGATCCATTTTAAAGGTATTTAAGCTGTGGGTTTTGCACGTTGTTACCCATATGAACGTGGGGTCGAGTAACTCTGATCCCTGTAGCTGGGGACGTGATGCGAGCAATACCTCTTCAGGTATCCAGCATTTTAGAGCGTAGGAAGGAGCGTGGACATGTTAGATGGAAATGTGGATCACGCCTGTCAGATTGCAAGAAAAACTGTGAAGTTACATAGTTTATAATGCAGCTTTTACGCCATTAACAAATTGCTCTTAATGATTATACAACTAGCCTCCCCTTCTCCCCCTCCCTGCAGCCTGCCGTGGAATAAAAGTGATTTCAGTTCGTCACAACACTGTAGAAAAGAAGTTAATTAGCAAGATCCGACGTTGGTGTGACTTTGCAGTGTGAACGCACTCCTGCCTGGTAGAACCTGTGCATTTGTTAAAAATAAGTTTTTAGTGGGAGAGGGGGGCGCTGCACATCTGAAACCAGGCCCTGAAAGGGCTTAACGTCAGTGGACCACTTGAGGCTTTCGTACTTCCAGAGTTGGGGCTTTCTGCTGGAAGCAGAATTACATTTTTGAAGTTCGCTTTCCCCTTTGAACGGGTCCTTGTTGCCGCCTGGGAAGACTGCACTGTGACTAACTCCAATAACAGCCTCATTTGATGAGCAGTTGAACCTACACGAAGCTGATTGACGTGCAGCCCACCTCATATAATTCCTTGTAGTTGTCATTGTGTGCTACCTTGTCAGTTCATTATGAGCCTTTAAAACTTCGGGGTATGTATTCCTTTGCTTACTTAACTGACTTGTTATCATTAATTTATGTAAAACATTGATTAGTCTTTTCCATTAAAAAATAATTGCAACCAAAGGTGTGGTACGTCTCCTTTGCAAGATGGCTAACAAAAAATGCTGCGGCGCGTTGCCTCGTTGGCCTGTTTTGATGCTGCTGCAGCTGTGCTTCCATCCCTGTGCTGGATTCCCATCTTTCAGTTGGGCATTTCCTCGCTGTCCGTGGCCGCGCGGCGCCCCACTGTGGAGGCCCCCACAGGGATAGCTCCTGTCACTGCACTGCAGCATCGGCCCCGCAACATGCAGCTGGTGTGTCTACATCACCCCACCTCTGTCCGCTGCTCTAAGAAATACAGATTTAGACAAAATGACATGTTTGTTTCTTATTGCTCTTGAATACTCAAGTAGGACTTACAGATCTTAGTGGCCTTCAGTCCTCTTTTCCCAGGGCTGTAGAACATCTCACCTCTGGTCTGGCTGTGCAATCGGAAGCTAGTTCCTCTCTGGCTTTTGTGCTCTCCCAGTTTTTGAACAGGAGGCTCCCTGCATGTTTTGTTCCTCCTTTGAGGATTTTCCATTCCTTTCAACTCCAGGCTGCATTGCAGCATTAAGAGAAGGTTCTCAGGAGAGAGCCTGCAGCTGGGGCTGGTGCCTTTCAACCGCAACACCTGGAGTTTCTCCTGCAGGTGTGCGTACACACGGTTCTCCAAGTGCTCTGCTAGAAGTAGCCACACGCAGAACTCCTGAACGCGTATCCTGAACGTTACGCTCTCAAAGACAGAGGAAAAAAGACTTAAGGCCTCCCAAAGATAAGGAAGGCAGAGTAGCAGGAGCAGAGAAGGCCATTCGCAGAAGCCCCAGAGCTCCGACTGCTGCGGCACGAGCCTGGCGGCTCTCCCAGGGCAGGGAGAGGGGGCGGCTGGAGGGGGGAAGGCGAGGCTGGCATTAACGGTGCTGCCCAAGTGCCCAAAAGGCTGTAGGGCCCTTTGGTGTCACTGCTGTGCCTGGCACTTGGCAGCACAGGCCAACACTCGTGCAGGGCACAAAGCTTCACTTAAAACATCCCAATTTCCTAATGATCTTGAATTTATTTTGGACAGGGGTAACCTCTTGTTAAAGCATAAAAAAAAGGACTTTTGCCCCTTCTTTTTCAGTCCCAGATTAGGTGGGAGGAAACAAGCTGTGAACATCGGAGCATTTCTCTGCCTGAGCATGCATTTCCCTCCTGTTCTCAGGAGCTGCTGCTTTGTGGAGGAATCACACGGCTGGCGATTTTTCAACAAATTCCCCCAACTGTAAGAGCAGTCACCTGCTGACAGGAAGTGGTGAAATTGCCTTTCTCCATTCCCAAAACTACACAAAAGAAGCTCTGTGAGATTCAAAAAGCTTTCATGATACATGTTATCTCAGACTCCCACTTGCTGCCAGAGCATGGAAAGCCGTCTCGGATCTATGAGCAGAACTAGATGCCACAACTGGCACTGCGAGGAGAAAACACGGCTCTTCAAGCCGGCCAAGGTCTCCCATGCTCACATTTACACAACGCTGCGTGGGAGGGCTCTACGGGGCTTGCCAAATCCTGTCTGCAACTTGATTTCACTTCCTTTTATTCCTACTGAACTCGGATATACTTTTGGTCACAGCTTTAAGTAGCAACTTTATACTGATTATTCGCCATTAAATTGTGAACACAGGAAGTCATTCGCATCCCTCACTGCTGCCTCTGTGCTGGTTGTATTTCATAGCTCAAGCTATGGATCACTCCCTATACAAACAGGTTATGAACCAAAGCTTTTAACAGCCCTAGAAACACAGCTATTTCAAAAAAATGCACTCGGCTCTGCCTCTGAGGCAAGCAATTCCAGGCAATTTGAGGTTATTGCAGACCAGATAACATGCTAAGTTGTCTCAGGAGTCAGCCTAGCCTCAAGGTTGTGGCACCTTTGAACTTAAAAAAGCTTGTTTCTACATTATCTCCAGTGCACTTAAAGGAGGAAAGACATTCATTAAGCTTCACAGCTTTCCCCACTTCAGTCAGGGGCAGAGAGCTCCTGGGTCGTATTTCAGTCCTGAAAAAGTCTCTAGAAAACCTAAAAGATACACTGCAAAGTTCCTGATGCTTAAAAAGCAGCCCTCACCCACCATCGCCCCCCAGCGCAGCTCTCAACCCTTCATCCACCGCTGTCACGTGTGCAGGGGTGCAAGTCCTACTAACAGTGACCAACAATCTTGGGCGGGGAGGAACTCACCGATGCCAACAGGGAGAGAAAAAGCAGCTCGGAAATAAAGTGCAGGCGCTTTCCCGCTATCCCGTGTGAGAGCGCTGCACAGCTGGCGCCTACGTCACCCTTCCGCAGCCTGCGAGCGGGGGTGGTACAGCCCTTGAAGAACACACGCTTGGAAGGTCCAGCTCTAACACCACCGCAGTAACGCACAGCCCACTAAACACGCGCAGCGCAATGTTAAGGCTTAACAAGAATCAGCATTTACAAAGCGGGTGAGGAAAGGCCTGGTTCCTTTCCTTTCTGCTCCATCTAGTTAAGCGCTGGCACAAAGCAGCTACTTTGACCTGGTATCCAAGCAAAGCTAATTGAGTTCAACTGTGAAGGCTCGTTAGCTACGGCACTTGCTCTATAAAATGCCAGTCTCAGAGGTCACTGCCTCCTAAAGGGCCTTCTTAGCAAAGCTGCATTTCTTCTCAGGGGAAGGTAAGAGCTCCTACACTCCTGTTGTTGCCTTTTTGTGTTGTTTTTATTTTGTTGAGTGCAATGTAGTTATCAACAGCTGTTTTAGCACGGAGGACTCAAAGTAAACTCTTGTTTTTCATCAAGTTGTCTACTGAGCAGTAAGTTTCTTGTTTTCCCCTTGCCCTGCCTTCACACTGTCTCAGACCTGTTTAATTATTTACCTGTTTAATTATTCAAAAACTGAAGGAATGAGCTGTTACACAATAACTCTAATTACTGAACTAATTTGCAGCTGACTGTTCAATTTATTTGCAAACAATGCTTGGTATGTAGTTTAATTGTAACACTGAAGAAGGTGCAGGTTCATCACATCTCTTCCTTCTGCCAATAACCTACAAATGTTACTTGGAGGAGGGAAGCTTGTCACTAATTAAAAGTCCTGTAATAGGCAATGAGATAAATATTTATACTGCTTGGTATCTAACTGCTGGCTAACGAGTTCTGAGATCTTGGAGCACTCAAGTGTTTTGGTGATCCAGTGGCAGCTGTTCTGTAGCAGCAACTGTACCTCACCCAGAAACAACCAGTTCCTTATTTATTAGCGCAAGTAAGGGAGTGGAGTCAGCCCCTGCTATGCCTCACCACCACCTCGCATCAGGAGACATCAGCCCCCTTAGTTCATTTCCCCTTACCCACTAACTTTCCCCCTGGATTTTATCGCATCAGTCCTTCAAAACAAACCCGTAAATAAGAGTCAGTGGATGCGGCACGCTTTTGCCTTATCAGTGGCAGGAACAGCAAAGCACAGAGATGGTATTGCGCAAGTACCACCCTTTTTATTGATGATGATGATGATGTCCCTTTTTACAGCTTACCCTGCGCTGCCAGAATAACAAGCCTTGCTCTGTGCCAGTTGCTGCTTAAGGCTCCCGCTGGCTCCGGCTGCCCGGGCGCTGCCCGTTGAAAGACTGCAGTGACGAGCTCTATAGACACAGACTTTATTACGCAGCGCTGCCGTTGTCGTACACGCGACCAAACCAACCTGGCAGCGCAGCGGGTACAGCTATGGGACTGGAGCATGCCTCGTAGCTCTGGCCCAGGGCTAGCTGGTGAGCGCCTCAGGGAGACTCTATCTCGGTGGCCGTTCCGCTCACTTGCGGGTCCAACAAACACTGCTGCCTTTCCAGCGACTGGCTGGCAGGAAGGAAAGGGCCAGTCCAGCTATACAGTGGCAAGATGTTCTTCCCAGCATAGCTTCCTTCGGTTTCACGCTAATTGTAAATAAAATAGGAAAGGGCACCAGACAGATCTCGCAACTGATTCGGTTGGTGACTATGCAAGCGTGTCCTCTGTCCGGCGCTGGCTGCCCTGCTCAGAGGGACTGCCGGGCTATGGAGCCCTTCATGTGCTCCCAGTTGTTGTAGAGAGCGTAGAGGCCAGTGAGCGTCAGACCGGCAATACCGCCTCGTGCTATCCCACGCACTCCGCCTGAAAGAGAGAAATGGGTTACAACCCATTGAAGCTACATCTGAGGAAACGGTCGGCTACAGCAACTTCCAAGCCGCTGTTCAAATCCAGAGGTATCTCAATGAAATACAGTTTTTCAATAATTTTCCAGAAAAGGTCCCTGTGCTAACTCTGTTCTCCCCTCAGTCCTCTAGAATGACCTCTAGAAAGGTCATTCCTGATTGCGACGCTAATTCTGCTGGTGTCACTTCCTCTCAAACTACATTATCCCTACTGCCTGAGTGAACCACTGTGGAACACTCAAAGCAAAGATGGCTTTCCCCAGGTCCTACAGTATCTATTTCACCTGCCCTCAGCACAGGGGTTTACAGGCAGATAGGATCTCTTCCTGCTCTAAGAACTCCTCCATTAGGATTTCAGATGAGGAATAACAGAAAGGTTAGTCAGTTAGGGGAACTAGGTTTGGGGGGAAGAAAAAAGGGCAGGAGGAAAATTAAGGAACATAGCAGCAGCTGATGTGGATGTGACCTTGGGCTCCAGAGATGCGTGAAGGCCACCATCACACAGAACTTATTACTGCTTTGGTGTCTTTGGAATTTTAAAACCTTTTGAAAGAAAATCAAAAAGTATATGAAAGGGATCAACTGGCAAGAATTTACTATGATATACAATGAACAAGTGTCCTTACTCTTATCATCATTAATCCTCAAAAATATTGAAGAATCGAGATGTACAGATGATTAAAAACCAAATTTTTTTAACTCCTCACTCAAAACTTCAGACTTCTGCAAGTTGTGAAGGTAAGAACACAGGGCAACTTTGGGTACTACTGGCTCCCGGCTGGAGCTAGGATTCAGATGGCATCACAACTCCATTCCACCCAAACGAAGGCTGCGGTGTGCAGGGGCAGAAGTAGAGACTTCTGTTGCTTTTACTAAACAGCAGAATGTTTCTGTTTCTCAGTGCCTCAGTAAAGCTCCCAGAATGCATGATAAACACACAGGAACACCTGAGAGTATGACCCTCAACACTAGGAAAACTTCACGGAGTTTGATTCTGCAATGTTTATCAATACCAGCTGAAGCAAGTTAGATAATGTGTACAGCATATAGAACAAGGCCAGGTTCAGCTTACAGCTAGATAAAACCTGTCCACCTTATTGGTGAAACCGACAGTGGAACTCTGGATCCTCAAACTTCATTTGAAGTGCCTCTTGGTAATCAGTATTTTTTTTTTCCCCCTTCTTAATTATGGGTCATAAAGTTGTCTCACAGAATTGCATTTAGGCTTGTAGTGGGGCAAGAAGCTGTTGGTGTCAGCTAAACTGAGACTGCGTTACCTGTGCTGCAAGATTAAATGCATTTCATTAGAGCTGTTAAACCTACTTACGTTGCTCGGGCACGTAACGAACCAAGAAGCTGCAGAAGTGATAGCAGAAGTTGGAGTTGGACTTTGTACTAGAGATCTAGCCATAGTTTCTAGAAATTTCAGTGCCAGACTGGCTCTGATGATTTGAGGGGGTTTTTGGGATATAAGTCTGAGTTCACTGCCCTAACTGTTGAGAGCTCAAAAGCTCTAAGGAAAGCCATACTGTTTATACACCTACATGCCTAAATCGGGATTTAGGATCGTGAATGCAGACTTCTACTTTTGATAATTCACCCTGAGTTTTTTGCACAAAAAGCTTTTCACATGAAGGGGTTGCAGCTGGGTACACAGAACTAACCATGTGCAAGCAGCTTCTGGCAAAAAGCCACAGGTGAAATTTAAAGGATACTTTGTGCAAAACAAATATTTGAGATAGTCTGTAAAAAAAAATGCTAACTTCTCGTTACTTTTGGGAAAAATGAATAAAACATTAGCACCTGATTTTTTTTTCTGCTGTTCATATTAGGAAGCAATTGTTCATAGAAGAAACCCCTAAGAAGGCTCCTAACCATTCTAATGTACAGGGAAATGGATGAAATGGAACATCCTCATACAACACAACATAGTACAGTCCTATCACTATTCCTGTAGACTCTCCCCTAAGCCCCTGGGTTTAATTCCTCTCCCTTTCCTGTTAAAATCCTGTTATTCCTATGGAGGAAAGGTACGTTGAAGGCTGTTCAAGCCTGGTTCCAGATCCTGTGAAGTTAGGATTGTACAAGAAAGGTATCTTCTTTAATTTGGACAGCTGAGCTGCTTTCTGGCACCCAGGCAGGCTTGGACACAGTGCTGCTAAGATATACCGCTGCTCCTCACACAAAGAATACTGTTAATATTTTTCATGTGCTGAGGTCAGCCAGGTGAGGATGGCAGCTCTGAATCCACTTAGAGTGTCAACCACCAGGCCTAACGCAGTCTGTAGGTCCTGCAGATAAATTAAGGACTTTGCTGAAGATGTTTCAGTGGAAGTCTGTTTCATGAACGGGAACTAGACTTGTGTAGTTGGTACAGGTGCATTACTGAGTGAGTTAGGAAAAAAAATGCAAGAAATGTTTCTTACCAGGTTCCCTATGCCTCTGCTACAAAATTTTATCAGTTATTTGTTTTGTAGCAGTTGCACCTGGTTTCTGAACTATCCACAGTAATTACAAAAAAAAGGAAAGAAACAACTTTCCTTTCCATAACTGGTTAGATTTGCATTTGAGTAAATACCTCCAGGTCTGTGGCAGACTTCAAACAGTAATGCACTGTAGAATGCAGCCCAGTTGCTGGGCAGGAAATGTTAAGCCCTGTGAGAAGATTACCTTGTTAAAAAATAAATAAATAAAAATTCTCCACTCCCTCCCCAGCTGTGTTTGCACGATAGAGCGTATTCCCACCCCTCCTCTGCAATCACTCTCTGCAAGCCTCTGATACCAAGTCTGCCTTGACAAGCCCTGCTACAAACATGGTCGTAAGCCTCTCACCTTGCGTGTCGGAGTAAGATAAAAGTTCCAGCTGATAGACATTTCTGAAAGCAGGTATTTTGAGATCAGGCAACTTGCACAATAGTTGAGAAGTTGCTATGGGTTTCTGAAGATACAGCTGATGCTGTCTAAATGAGAATTTAGTTCTCTGTTTGCCTTTAGCTACTGCACCCTTTCACCATAGCCTATTGTCCTGCTATGCATTTAAAATAGGTTTCAGAGCACACTGTGCAATGCAACACACAGCGTTTTAATAGCACAGCTTTGCATTTCTTCACGGCATGATCCACTCCTAACACTGAATTTGACTCACAGTAGGTAAAGCCATTGTTTATATTGCGTATCAAAAATCTTCCCTTTAGGATCTTACTGCCTCCATTTTCAGAATGTGTTACTCCGCTGCCCTGGGATAGTTTCTGGGATGTTTAAAGCAAGAACCATCCAACAGCGAACATTAGAAATACCTTAACTGAAAATCCAGATGCACATACTTATGCCAAACAGAAGAAATGTAATAGTTAAGTTGTGATTAGTTTTCTGTCTTCCAATCTCTCTCTCTCTCAGATATTCAGAATGCAAACAGTTTCTCTTCCTTCAGGGCTTCCAGGAACAGAAATATTTTTAAATGGTTTAAAGGGCTTGACTTTTCAAATGTACAAGGCAGCCTCAGTTCTGCTCCAAATTCAAGCACAGCAGTGGCTAACCAGACCCTCTGAACCATCAGGCAGACATTTGTTTGAACATCTGTGGGTGGTCCTGTGTCAGTAGAAAATGTGAGCGGTTTCCTCCTGCTGCTCCACGGGGGTCATTTTATGAAATCTTGTAAGCGTGGGCAAAGTCTGTGGGTACAGAAATTACTGAGGAAACTGATAAACTTCGTTCTGGAAACTAGATAAGTTCCAGAAAAGCTTGTTTCGCTTTCATACTGCTGCAGCTAAGACAGTGTTGTGGTTAAAATACAGAAACAACAAAGCTTGAAACTGGGAAAGTTTCAGGTGGTGTGAAGGCTAATTTAGAAAAACAGTAAGAATTCACAAGTTTAGAAGTACTAAAGCTGTTGAAATTACTTTGCAAACATTATTAAAATTCCCTGTTTTCTCACTGACTGAAAGCAGCAGCACCTGACTGACAGGAGACTACTTTCAGCTACTGTAAATGGCAGCAAGAACCTTGCGAATCCCTGCAGCACTGAGAATTTAACTCGCTGCTTTTGCTTAGCAGAGCTGGGCAGGCAGAAGGCAGCACTGCTTTCAGTGGCCACACATAGTCTTACACATTAGCCTTCAAGCAACAAAGAAAGCCTCAAAGAGCTATTACCCACAGTGCCTGCTTGTACTTTGCCCTTATTTCAGACTCCAAACAAAATCCTTTCACTAAACGCTATTTGCTTAATAGTCCTATAGACTTTTTACATTAAAAGCAGGTTTTAAGAGGTTTTTAATTTCTAAAATGCCTGACGGTCCTGAACTTCAGTTCAGAAGCAAATCTGTTACTTGCTTTTCTCCAAATAATGCAGAAAAATAAGATATCCCAGGGCCATACCCGCAGCAGTCTACACAAAGCTCCTCTATCCCCCTCCCTACCAAACAAACAAGAAAAAACACAGATTGAGCCCACAGGGAAGAGGCTCTTATAGCTCAAGAAGTAAGTAGTTAGCTAACACAACTGCCCTGAATTTCTACCCACTGAATGTCACAAAACTGATCTTTAGCTCTGGCCAGACTTCACTGCTACCAAGAAAACATTTAGCCCTTCTTAAATAATTCATAATATATTGACTTTTCAGGGTTGTGTTCGGAGGTCTTAAAATGATAACTACTTCCTTCAGCTACTGCTAGCGTGAAATTCCCTTCTTTTCAGATGCGTGCTATTTTATACCAAGTTATGTAACATCTATTGTGCAAAAGGCATGAGATGCTCTATCTAGTACCGGGTTCCTACAAAAGTACAGTAAACAAAATAATTTAGTTTGTCCAAAACTTTATTTTTGTTCCTGTTTTCGCTATGTATCTAAGAACATTTACAACCTGTGTAACCCTCATATAGGAGGTAAAGATTATTTAACTTTTTTTGCTTACTGAAGTCTCTGTCAGGAATTTCAATGAGAAATTAACAGCTGCCATACTGGGTCAGACCAAAGTCCCACCTAGCTCAGTATCTTTTTCCCCCGAGTTATCAATACTACGTGCTTGAGAAGTGCAAGATCCTCAGCCAGCTGTACCTTTGTGACATCACGGCTGGAACCATGTGCGTTTTCATGGCGGGAGGGAATAATAGTGACACAGCGCACAGTGACAATCACCTCTTTGATTATTTTTTTTGCTACTTTCAGAGACTAATACAATTATGAGAAAACTAAAGATGTTTAATTTAGAAAAGAGGTTGAAAACACAGGCAAGTGGGTTAAATATTTGTTTAAGATGTGTTAGTATTTCTGCTTTGTAATGTTTCTCGGAAAAACCTTTGGCATGACAGATCTTAATTTCAGCCTTTGCTTGAAATTGAAGAATCAAGAACAGTATCTTATTAAATGAAAAAGCCATCCTCGTGGATTTAGAGTATCAGAATCCCTTCTGGCAAAACTCAGGACTAAGTTGCAACAACATTTCTAGTACATATACCACTGGCAAACGAATGCAAAGGGTTTTCTTTCATTTGCCCCTCAACTTCTACTCAGAACACTGTTTAAGTTACGAGCTCAAAAGACAGCTTCCATAAAGTTGCAAGTCTAGTGTAACAAGTTAATACTGCACTCACAGTGCTACATTTGAGCTAAAAATCTAGTAAGTAATCTTGGTATTAAACTTCACTTCAAATAAACATGAGAGCTAGAGATCACTTTGGTCAAAGGGAGCAACTAGTATGTTGTTTCAAAGCTCCTCAAATCAGTTTTATTTTCATACTCCATTAAAATCTGTTAACCTAAGCCATACAGTATGGTAAGATGGATTCCAGCTAACACTTTATATTTATTGGCAAGTTAACAGGATCTGACTCGCTCCAAGGAGGACCATCAGAAATCTTGGGGACTTCACTGCTTTAGTCATTTGCAATGGGGAACTTTCAGTGACTAACACCCCTTCCAGTGAACACGGCGGGGCTGAACCACCACAGTCCTCACCTGCAGACTTGTTTAGTGCTCTTTTACAGTCTCACACACAGGCTGTGTTTTACACATAGCCTTACACAAGACTGCTCACAATCTAATGGCTTTAGAAGGCGAGTATTTTGGAAAGCCTTTTTTGACTGCTGGCATTTTGGTAATGATTAACACCTCTACAAGGACAAATTGTGAAAACTGGGACCAGTTTGGGAAACAAATCTCAGCCTTCAAAAAGTCTTCCTACTGTTTTTTTTCTTGGCTCTCATCCCACTCAAAGGCTTTATCGCCCGTTTCAGAAATTCAGTCTACGCTTTGCAGTGTACACAAGAGGATTTTTCAGTGCAGCAGGGTTGCTGATGTGATTCTTCCATTAGTGCTATTTTTAAACATGAAGCAGGAAGTCATGATAAAAATCCTGCCATACTTTACACAGTTGCTTCTTAAATACGTTCCTGATCTCTTCACAAAACGGGTATGATGGAAGTGGGAAATCTGAGTATTTGAACAGCACTGACTCTGTATCCACCCGTTGTAGGTTACAGAACAGCCTTGATTTCAATCGGTGTGTTTGTGGGAGTTTCCAGCCAACACTAAAATATGGGGATTTATAACAAAATGTTATAATTATGTTATAAAATGTTATAAACCCTGACTGCTTTCAAATTTTCCTTTTTTAATGCCAACACAACACCGCATTCTGTGTAACACAGGAAATGATTGCAATCTTGATATACCTCACAGATGTGAACTGATCATTTGCATATGGCTTAAATATTCAAGGCTTTTTTTGGTAAATATATATTGATGCTGGGTAAAAGCATAACTTTGAGGGAAGCTTTACCATACAGAATTAGGAAGGGCATTCTGGCATAAGGTGACAGGAGAGGAAGCATGGGAGAAGCAGCAAGAGGGACAGAGCATGAAAGAAAAAAAAAAGGAAAATAAGATTGGAATCAAACTCTTCAAACAGATGTTAATAGCATCTTTTTCACTTTCAGAAGTAATCCTTGACCTTTAAGGTCTACTGTGCCACTCAAATTTCCTGCATATGGTGAAAAATGTATTTCTTTTGAGTTTTTGTGCACTACAGCTCATATGCACGACACACACTTGAAACACAATACTGTAATGAATAGAGACTTGTTGACTACATTTACCTTTATCAGTGCTACTATTAGCTCAGTAGATCTTACGTTACAAAACAAAAGTCTCACTCTGCTCTGGTAAGAAAAATTTTTGTAGTGTCAGATGACCGTGCATGTGACTGGAGTAGTTATCCATGGTTCCACTGCACAAAGAAAAGGTTACATATAATGTATTCTTCTGAAAGGTAAGGGGGAAGCTTCTGCTGGAGCTTAAGATGGCTGTTCTCTTGCCAGTTCTCTTTCATAATAACTTCCTACAGAAAATGTTAGGCTTCTGTACTGCTACCCGGTCCAGCTGTTGTTGGTAATCTGTCATATCACTCATGAAATCACAAATAAGTAATTGATTACAAGAGAGCTACGTGCTCTTGCAAGGTTGAGTGCACTAAATAGTATTTACGAAGGCTGCTCAAGCCAATTATTTTTGGTTTCAACCAGTGTAGGGTAACAGGAAAACAAGACTTCACAAACCGTTTTGTCCCATTAAGGGACTGGAACGTTCTTGTAAGGCTGAGGGCCAAGAAGATGACCAGAGGGCTGGAGCACCTCTGCTATGAAGACAGGCTGAGAGAGTTGGGATTGCTCAGCCTGGAGAAGAGAAGGCTCCAGGGTGACCTCACAGTGGCCTTTCAGTATCTGAAGGGGGCCTACAAAAAAGCTGGAGAGGAACTTTTTACAAGGGCATGTAGTGATAGGATGAGGGGTGATAGTTCTAAACTGTAAGAGGGGAGATTTAGATTAGATTTCAGGAAGAAATTTTTCACCATAGGAGTAGTGAGGCGCTGAAACAGGTTGCTCAGGGAAGCCGTGGAGGCCCCATCCCTGGAAGTGTTCAAGGCCAGGTTGGATGAGGCTTTGAGCAACCTGGTCTCCCCGCCCATGGCAGAGGGAGTTGGAACTAGATGGTCTTCAAGGTCCCTTCCAACCTAAACCATTCTATGAGTCTATGACTTGGGTCTTTTTAGTCTGTAGAAAAGGCTGAGGGGGTGATCTCGTCCAATGCTTACAAACACTTAAAGGGTGCCAGGATGGCACCAGTCTTTCTTCAGTGATATGCCAAGAGGTAACAGGCACAAACTTGAATATAGGAAGTTCCATCTAAACATGAGGAGGAACTTTTTTCTTTGAGGGTGGCAGAGCACTGGAACAGGCTGCCCAGAGAGGTGGTGGAGTCTCCGACTCTGGAGACATTCCCAACCCGCCCGGACGCCATCCTGTGCAACCTGCTGTAGGTGGACCTGCTCTGGCAGGGGGGTTGAACCAGATGATCTCCAGAGGTCCCTTCCAACCCCGGGGATTCTGTGATACATATAGCTGGCCTTCAGGAACACTTCTAAGATAATGAGGCTTAGTTAGATATTTAAGAGTACATAGGTTAGTTCTAGAATTACCTCCCCAGTAAAACACAGATGAATCATACAGCCAAACCTTTATCGAGGAACTTAAAACTAATACTTTTCTCCTGTGGTAATGACAATCTGTGGTACTCAGTAGTCCTCTAAAAAAGATGATCCCTCCAATTATTAAGCTTGGAATACGGGTTAACAGGCATTTTGCTGATGAAGCTCAGACCCTCTCTTCTGCAAACAATTCAGTATGCATCAGCAAACTAACCTTAAATCTATGCTGTTCTCAAACAACATCGTTTGTTGGTTCTGACCACTATGCAAAGACTAGAGTCCTACCACAAGACAACAGTTTTCACAAACAGCCAAGTAATAACTTTATAAAATATAGCAGTTTCTCTGTGTGTAGATTTTTTGCAGCTCTAGGTACCATCACATGAATCACTTGTACTAAGTTTCACCTTGATGCACTCAGCCTGTGTTCTGTGCGTTCCTCCCCACCCCTGTGCCCTTTCACTTTGGAAGGTAGCTCCCATTTGCCTGCATCCACTCATGACTTGAGAAACCCCTGGGTTTACTCCTCTACCTGAAACATATGGCTAAGAATGAGCTGGGTTTATTTTATACAACCTCACTATAAATCTAAGTAAAGGTTTGAGTGTTTATTCAGTACATATGTATAACAGACACAACTTGGCTCTCGTGATTAGTGTCAGTGCTGTGCAATTTGGAAAGAATCCAATTTCATTCAGCTGGATTTTTTTAAGTGCAAGTTTTCCTTAAGTAGTCTTAGCTGTATGAGAAACAATGTGTGGGTTAGGGGATATTGAACTAATAGGTCTTAGTTCCTAGTGTACCATTTTTACACTGCCAACTTTCAAAGCAGAACAGTATTTAGTAAAAGTATTCAGTAAAAGTAATGAGAATCCTAATAACTAGGATAAAGCACAAGAAGAAGAAAAATTAGAAACATTTAGCTACTCTACCAGTGCTTTTGTATAGCATTCCTGTCAAGGTTCCAGCAGCTATGGTGTTCAAGTCATCTTCTGCACCTCGTGTTTTTTCAATGACGACTCCAAATGCGCTGTAAAGTAGAGCTGGGAAAGAAACATATTAAAAGATTCCAGTTAAAACTCCCATTTTCTGAGACACAAGGCTTAGAATCCAGGCTCGATTCTGTAACTATTTAGACTATGCTTCCAAAGCAGAGATTTTCTGTTTATTTAAAGGGGGAGAATCCTCTGCAAAATCCCATCTTTACTGGTTTTTTCCAGACCTATTTCTATTTTACAGATACTTTTTCTTTCTCTAGCTATAGTTTGGTTATAAAGTAGCATTCTTCATGCCTCCAGATGTGATAAATACATGATATAAAGCACTGACTGGAGTTTAAGCCCAATTTGCTAGTTCAAATTTGTTTAAAAAACTTTGGACTGGCAGGCTTTATACTGTCTTCTGTGGATGGGATGAAACTAAAGTCAACAGCGCTTTCTAGGTACCAGAGGAAATTGTTGCCCACACACGGCCACGACGTAATGCAAGTTAGCATTCAGATCATGTTCGCAAGGGCTGGAGTACAATGGGCTACACTTCCCTTATAAATGACTATTAGATTGCTTGAGATTTGACATGTACTGCTGTTTCACCTCTGCCTGCATGTGAAAACTTTGTCCCCGGAGCCCCTTTTGGGGCTCCCTTTGGGAGAACTTTGGGGACTGTCCTGGAAAGGATTAGAAAGAGAAATGCACGAGCTTTTAGTATGGATGCAGATATAATCTATGTATTTTGATGATGGGAGAAGGTGCCCCCATTCTCACCCCTCATGATATAATCATATTTCATGCTGACAAGGAACAGTAGAGCATATCATCATTTTAGAGCGATAGACACCATGCCACTTTGAATTCACCCTTTATCCTCCAAGAATCTGAAATCTTTACTTCTGCTAAAAGGCATGTAAATCCTTCTTGAGCAGCTGCATTAATGTTGGTGAGTTGAACAGTAGCATTTTTCTCCATTCGGTATAGGCAACAGTATATGTTGACCTTGTCTTAGCAGCATGTAGTATTAACAATGAGGGGAAAGAAAAGCTGAATTCAACAATATTTTTAAATAGTTTAACAGAGATGTGGCTACCTCTGTTCAGGAACAGAATGACAAAAACTGCCAGTAGAGATAAAAGGAATCTTTGAGGTACGGAAATGCTGCACAAGTGAAGTAAGATGCAAAACTATTTCATTTCCTTGAAAGGAACTTCTCTGGTAGCTAGGACAAGGCAGAGCTATACCAAATCCCAAAATATCAAGTTACTTTTATAAGAAAAATAACAATTTGTTACTGGAATGCACAAACATTTTCTTGAGTAATCTTTCTTCAAACACAGCTGACAAAACCTGTTAATGTGTCACTTAACTGGAACCTTGGACTGTGGTGTGCCTGCATCTCAGTTTTCAGACGTGTTTTGTTTAGATTTGGAATAGAAAATAAGGGGGGAAAAACCCCACAAAACAAAACAAAAACGCCCATTCCACCAGAAAACTCACAAAGCAATATGCATCTCATGAAAAGTGCCATTCTCACTGCAGTTCAGAATCCCATCTCTAACCATGGCCTCTATAATATGCCTCAAAAGCTGATGTCTTGAGTTAAATGGCAAGGTAATCTACTCTTTAGAAATAAGACTGAAACAAAATGTAATAAATGCAACTTAGCTTACGCTTGGATACATTTTTCAATACTCAAATGTACGTAAACTGGTTTAAAACATGGTGTGATCTCGTTTTAAATATTGCTAGTTCTTCTTCTATAACCACTTTGTGGGGAAATGAGTTCCATCATTAGTCATCTTCAAAAATAATTTAATCAGTTTTGGATTTCTCTGTTCAAAGTAACTGAACATCCTTTGGTCTTTTAAGACTGGGGAGGAAAAGCCAAAGAGCTTGTATTCTCTAGAGCATCAGTTATTCCACTGACTTTTATGAAATCATCTGAAGCCGTTTTTCTGAGGCAATTGATGTGATTTTATTTCCTGCCTCTCTCCCCCACCAAACCTCGGTTCACAGCAGTCTTTCTCATACATCAGGCTTTTGACCATTTTCTTTTCCCTTTTTTCCTAACCCATATTAGTTATAAGCAACATTTAGATTTTAAAGTAGGTGGTCTCATATGTGATTTTTCTAGCTAAGCTACCATCATAAAAGGATCAATCTTTCTTGTCACTATCACATTCTTCTACAGATAAACATTTTGTTGACTCTTTAACTGGAAACTAACATCAGGCAGTGGCTCACATGACCACTGAGTCTCTTCTTAGGTTATTAAAGTTATTTCAGAAGTCTTCAATTATATTTTTTACCTTAAGTTATGAATTGACTGGAATTTATTAACAAGTAAGCATTATCTGTAACTTTCAGTTATTCCTGTTATTCCACAGCTAGAGTTCTTGTTTGTAATATACGAAAAATCTGGGGGCTTAATTACAGGCTTTTGGCTACTTATGCTTCATATCCTACTTTACCATTCAATTTCCTTTTCAGTGTCTACTGAAATGTCCTCACATCCTAAAGGAAAATCTACTGAAATGTCCTCACATCCCAAAGAAAAAAACCTGCAGTTTTCCCTGATGGATTTCGTAATGAAAATCTAGAGAATATGCTTTCCCATCAAACATCTTTAAATTGTCTTCCCTACAAAATAACAAGTTTACTTACCCAGAGATCCCAGAGTGTTAGCCCATAACGCTCCTTGCCTTGTCACCATATTTAGAATTCTATAAAGGAGTTGAAAAGGTATTAAAACCTTTAGCTCTCTGTGTTTACATTAAGGCAGTGTTTATGATAGTAGGTATAACATGTTTACACTATACATTTGACTAATAAAACTGGAGTAATGAACTAAAAGCCCTTCAAAATAAAACAGTAAGGAAAAGTCCACAACTTGGTAATACCTAATCTCCTGTCACATACTACAAATAGTAATGCAGGCAAATATTTAGTCCTGTCCAGTCTTAAGAAAACCTTTCTCTTTTTTTCAAATCAGAGTTGCCCCTTACCAAGAAACCAATCTCTTCCCTTCAAATAACTTTCTGATGCTAGTTAATAACTGTTCCTTATGTGGTGACTACACCTAGATACCAAGAATGACTGATACGCTTATGCTGACTTAACTGGGTGAAAGACCTCCACGAAAGCTAGAAGGTGCTTTTCTAGAAGGTGTGAGCAATACAGCAACCATGTGTCCGGCAGCACGGTGATGTCTGAACAAATGGTGCGGGTATTAAAAGCAAGTCTGAACTAAATCAAGCCAGGAAGAAAAGAAGCAACCTTTTGCACTTCCATTTGTCAAATCTAGCACCTGACTGAAGGTAAAGTACCCTCAGTGTGTCCATATGTATGCTTCCAGACTAGCACTAAAGAGGGAAAGCAAATCTTTAGCGCACTCTCAGGGAAGCACAATGCCACTTCTTTTTGGCATCTGCTGTCTCCAGAACGGTGACAACAGCAGCCAGAAGAAATGACTGATCTTTATCTCCCAGCAGTGTAACACTATCACAGGCACAGCACTGCTCTGGACAGCTGACTACCACTGGCACTTAGTTTATCATTTAAAGCAATGAAAGCGTCACACATTACGTTTTTTCTGATTTGATTTCCCTTTCCACTGCTTTTCCTTTTCTATAATTTTTTTTTATTAGGAGACACAGGCCATTACTGAACATGGTTAGGCAATGAACTAAACAATAACGGAAAACTTCATTTTGAAACAAGAGGAAAAAAAATCCTAAAGGCTAGGGTATTGACAATCTTGCCCCTAATCACAACCCCCACTCCCATTTTGTTAACATTAGGTCAATTCTGAATTAATGAGAAATTCTAATAACCATGACGTCCTGCAGGATATTTGATGACCGGGGATTAACAGCAAAATTCAAATTAACAAAAAAATATTTTTGCACATTAAAGAGAAATTTGAAGGCAATCTAGATAGGCATGTATGTCCCCTGCATCTAATTAGGACAACATGGAACTTGATACACTGTTTCAAGGTGATGACCTTCAACAGGCCTTTTCTCTTGAAGGGCAAGGACTGACAGCAGTGTGTGCACTCACTGCCACCTGCTGGGCTCGACCCGTCAAAGTTTGCACTCAACGTGTTTTTGACTTTTGAATACACAAAATACAATTCTGTTCATCTGTAACACTATGGAAATCATAATTACGTGGGGAATATTTTGGTTCCATCTCTAACTCTAGCGATGTTGAAGAAGGGGATGAAAAATGCAGAAACAGAATTTTAAAAGAAGCAGAGCCAGTACAAACTGTACTAGGAAATAATAAATTCCTTTAAAATTACATTTTTCCAAAGTATTGTGTGAGTGAAAATGGTTTCCCCCAGTTATTCCACTCCTCTAGTTTCCTATGTCTCCTTCACAGGCGCTTAAATTTTCTTGTAATTATGTCTAAGCTATCAATAACTCTAGAAGGAGAAGCATACTGCAGGAAAAAACGTGTTCTGATCTTTACCGTGGTCTTTCAAACAACCGGGTAAGATGAAAAATGGGGGATGCCATGGGTGTTCGTGGATGCCATAATCCAGAACAACTTCCACCATGCAACACTTGCTCAGCCGCACGAACCAATGTCATCCCTAATGCAAATCCAGGCAGGCCCAGTTTCCGCATTTTAACACCTTCCTGGTTTTGAAAAGTTTGGGAGGGAAGAGAGAACTCGCTCTCAGGTAAGTGACAGCTAAAAATAGCTCAAAGCAAACTATGCTGCTTCTGGGAATATTTCAACATATAAAACCACTGGTTTGACTTTGAAGTAGAATTCTAGTAAATATCAAAGTAGTAATTTATTCTCAAATATTTAAGGTAAGTCAGAGAACATAGCGATGCTAAATGAAAAGCAAAAAGCTTGAACTGAACGTCATAATTAACAACAGTTTGGAACTTGATGAAGACAAACAGTGATTTTCATTTGTCCCCACTAAAGACACAAAAACACATTTATTTTTGCAGTATATTCAGATCTAACATTCTATAAGCTGGAAGAAACAATTCTGTCATAAGGTGTACTTTTTCTTGAGATTAAACACTTACTGTACATTTCTAGGTTTTGACCACACCATATTCTGCGTCTCCTTCAAGCCAAGTCGCAAACCATTCAGCGCACCAAATGCAGCCCCTAGTTAGCATAACAGCAGTTATTACTTTTTAAGAAGAGAAAGGAACAAAAAGAACAACACTAGAAGCAAATACTGAAAATAGGCTTCAGTGTATAGACTGAAGTCAAATAGCTGTTTGTGTAAGACTAGACTGCAGAACAAGACATTTACAATGTTGTCAATTACTGTAGTACTTAGGTGTTACCTGGACAGCTGGGAAAAGTGCAAAACACAACCACCTACCTGTCATACAACATCCTCCAATGGTAAAAAAGGCCAGCTCAAATCTGCCTCGAGTTTTGTTGGCTCCTGTGGGTAAGATAAACTCATCTGTATCCTGAGGGAAAACAAAATAAAAGATTTTGTATTTGCCAAGTGTACGTGCTTCAAAGCGCAGGCAATGTTAATTTTTTTCTTTAATCCATATAATGAACTAAAGAAAAGACAGATACAATCACTCTTTCTGGTAAACTGTTGTCTATGCTACCACACAGATGGAATATACTACATGTATACTTTAGGAAGAATGAAAAAAAGACTTTAGAAAGATAAACTGACTGAGAGCTGCTTTTTTTTTTTCCTAGCTGTCCTAACTTTTTATAATTACATCAGGCAGCAAAGGAACTCTTATTCTGTGGGTTGTTGTTTTCTTTTTTTAAAAAAATGACTATTTGCTTAATTACTTATTACATCTTGTAGCAGGCAATACAAGACTTGCTGCCCTCTAAAAACCCTTCTGTTGTCTGATTGCGCAGCACTGTTTCCTTACTGAACAACCTAGACTGATGCAGTAATGCACTAAGGTTTCCCACTACTCTGACACTAAAGAAAAACTGCCTTTGTACCAACAGAAGTATTTCCTTGCACTGAAATGAAGACATGAAAAAAGCAAGGAATACATTAAAACTAGTGTTGATCAGGCATGAAATATGCAAGCTTGGTAGTTTTTCACTTGTGCATCTTTCTCCCACAGAGATGAGCTTGTGTTCTCATAAATCAGATTGGTCTAAAAAGCTAGAGAAATAGGCTGTTAATTAGCCTGTAGAGATATGATAGGCCAAAGCATTTTTTCAATATGAGACATGGACAAGATGCACATGTCGACAAGGTGCTAAAGCAGCAAGACCTCTTTTTATGCTTCTGTGCTTTCTAGTCACAGTATTATTCACCCCCTATTTAATAGAGGTGTGTGTGTGTATATATATATATATATGACCGCAACAACTCCAGGCTCAAGTAATTGCATTGTTAAGAGGTTTTCCTAGTCTGTACCTGGCACTAAACATGGATGGCAATAGAGGAAAAAAATACATAGCTTCTAAAATTGTGAATACTTTAGCAATAAACTGAACTTATTCTGTGCTTTCTATCTTTCCTCTAACTAGATATTTGGAGAAAGTGCGTACGCTAGTTAGCAGTTTCTAACAGTTTTCACTATTGTCCAAGAAGTCAAGATGAAGCAATCATTGTATGTAACCTCTATGTTTCTATAGAGACAACAAACAACCTAGGAAGCCCATCCTCTATGTTTCTGACAAAGGCTGGCATGCTATTTTATAATGCATACCCGCTGACAGTATCAAAAGCATTGCAGAAAAGACATTGTTTTGTGCCTGGATTAACAGACTAATGAAGAAAGCAGGTTTTGAAGTCATGAGTACCATTGTACCATTCGTTATTATGGGAAGGCCAGGATCAAAATGTAAGATTCTCAACAATAAGGTTGACTTTTCCTTTGCATTCTGAAAGCAAACGGATGCTCTTTAAATACAGAATACCCTCACCCCTCCATACACACCTTCACAATCCAACCAATTTTAAAGACTAATAATTTAAGTTGTATTTTAAGATATTAGCTATGTCTTTTTCCTTGAATCTTTGGGACCACAGAATGGTTAAGGTTGTAATGGATGTGCAGAGACTGCTTAGTGCAACCCCCCTGCCCAAAGCCGGGTCAGCTAGTGCTGGTTGCTCAGGGCCATTACCAGGGTTTTGGGCATCTCCAAGGGTGGAGACCCCACAGCTTGTCTGGGCAATTTGTCCAAATAAAAAAAATAAATTCTCACATTTAAATGGAATTCCCTTTTATTTCAATGTACTTGCTAGTGCTAAACATGAAAAGCAGCGAAGTGTTTCAACCCAAACTGTAGCCTCTAGTGTTATGTCTATAGGTGTTCTTAGAACTGTTTTATGTTATTTGTGACACTAATGCCAATACCTTCTTTTCTTTTAAGGAAAGCTTATTTTCTTTTAAATTTATTAGTATACACACACTTTGTTCCAAAAAAATCTGTTATACCATTTTTAACACCAGCATGTTCCCTGATACACTGTACTAACTAAACACGACAACTTTGGAGGGTATTTTTGGAAGAGGTCTAAATAATCACTTAGCATTTTTCTGACCAGTCAACAACAGCAGGCAAGATAATCATGCTAGCGAATCCACTTCAAACAGAGGCATCTTTCCTGTTTTCTACCATTGTGGGACTGTTATGTTGTAATCTTGACTACGACAGCTTCTACAGAAATAAAACAACCCAGCCCCCAGAACTGCATTTAGAGCTTTACACTAACAAAAGTAGTAGTGACCTAGTGTATCATAAAAAAGGCACAAATATTAGCAGATATAACCGTTAACCTTCAGTGCTACTTCTGCAAAATTTAATGTTCTCAGATAATATAAGCCATATATAAATATATAGAAAATATTAACTAAAGACATGCATCCTTCTGCATTAACTTAAACCTTTTCAGCTATAGTTAATATTGCTAAGAAAGGAAAACATGATAGGATTTTAAATTATTTTATTTTCCTTATGCCATCATGTTATGCTAACTAATATTAAGCTGTATAAGCATGATAGCTATGTTATTCTGTAGAATAAAATGGAAAGCTCTGTTTCATTATGGTCTCCAGCTGGAAAAGCACACAAGGGAAGTGGTGTGAAATTTGTTGCCGCTATGATGACAGTGCGTACAATAACAAAACCTGTCTCCTGTCTGGGGTTTGGTTGAACACCTCTGGAAACCAATCGGCCTCATCACAATACAGAAAACTAATCCTTCAAAAGACTGGAGAGTTTCTGGCTATTCTTACTGCTTGAAGGGGCTCAGAGGAGGGTGTGAGAAATGCCAGAACTTGTGCGAGGGCGTGTGGGGCTGTATGTCTCAGAGCAGGGAGGGAGATCTCTTTTCAATAGCAGCGGGCTTATATTGATACCACAGTCGTCTTTATTTATCCTCTATATTAAAACTGTTTTTCTTCTCCTGAATGCCATGGTGCGTCAAGCTTTCATTAGGAACAAAGCTGAAAAAAATCGCTCCTTTCAACTGTTCATCAGCTCAAGACTTCAGCGCACACCGCGCAGCACTGCAGGATTTCTGAGGTCTCCACATGG
This sequence comes from Chionis minor, assembly GCA_013398295.1. Classification (NCBI taxonomy): domain Eukaryota; kingdom Metazoa; phylum Chordata; class Aves; order Charadriiformes; family Chionidae; genus Chionis; species Chionis minor. Next base: position 87,376 of record VZSF01011124.1, on the reverse strand, counting down.
CCGTACAAACAATGGAATCGAGTTCAACACAATAAAATGAAGCCGTCTTCTCACCTGCACTAGATACCGGGGGTCCAAGTTTAAATATGGGGACAAAGGGCTCATTCCAGTCACTGAAAGGAAAAAAAAAACAACCCCAGAATGTTTTAACACCCGCTTCCCTAGTAACAATTTCACACGCAGGAGGTTAGACGGGGACCGACCTCGGGCGCGGAAGCAGGGAGAATTCTGCCGCTAAGTTGCACAACCGATTATAACACGGCACCGACTGACAGCCCCCCCCACCCCCCGTTTTCAGGACGCGCGGCAGGATGGGATGGACACGACAACTCCGTAACTCCGTAAGCCTGTCGCGACACGCTGCCACCGCCGAGGGCCTGGCCGCAGCGGACGCCGCCGCCCTCCCCGCTCCCAGCGCCGGGAGCCGAGGGCCCGGCGGCCGGCAGAGCTCCAGCCCGAGGCCCCCGCGGCCCCTGAGGGGGCCGCACCGCGCCATGTTGATTTCCGAGACCGGCGCCGCCGCTCCCGGGCCTGCCCCGCTGATGGGAAGCGG
>VZSF01011124.1:0-86423 GCA_013398295.1 Chionis minor | reverse complement strand
GGCTCCCAGGGAGAGCCGCCGCCGCCGCCGCTCGGTCCCCGCCAGGAGGGGCTCGGCGGCAGCAGCGCCGGCGGCGGCAGCCCCGCCACCGCCGTGGGGAACAAAGGTTTGTACCGGCCTCCCCAGGGCAGGGCCAGCGGCCAGGCGAGCGCCGGGGCTGGGCGCGGAAGGGGGGGTCGTCGGGGGTCCGTGTCCCCACCCCTTCTCCCTCCCTGTTTTTTTTGGCGGCTCGGTGGGTTTCGGGGGGCCGGGGCGGCTCTGCCTGCAGAGCCTGGGCGCTGCTGAACTTGCCCAAGCCGGGCCGGGGCGCTTCTCGGCGGCTCGGGGGTCGGCGGGAGGCGGCGGCCGGGGGCTCGGCCGAGCTGCGGGGTCCCTCCCTGCTGCTTGTTGCATCCGCGCTGCGCCGCCGCCGGCCCGGTGCGCCGAGGGGAGGGCGGCGTTAGGCGGCGAGGGGCCGCTTGTGCCGGCGCACGTCGCCTCCCCGGAGCGGGCCTGGAACGGGATCTCGCCTGGCTTCCCCGAGGCAGCGTGTCCCGTGTCCCCCAGGCCGGTGGCGCGGGCAGGGCGCGTGGCTCCCCTTTGGAGCCGGCTTTGGGTACAGGATCGTTATCCCGGCTCCGCGCCTGAGTCTCTCCAAACTTTTCGGTAGCGGCACAGCCGCCCCCGGTGAGGGGTGAGCCGCCGGAGGCAGCGCCTTTCCCCTGTGTGAGGCCAAATACCGGCGGGTCGTGCCGCGGCAGGGACGGCGAAGGGCCGTGACAGGAGCCCGCATGGGCGTGTGGCGACAGGCCCAAGGCGCTGCCGGTCCCCTGGGGTGTCCCTCCTGCTGCGCTGCGAAGCTCTGTAGAAGTTGTTCCCACGTGGCTTCCTTAGATTATTTTTATTTGGAGCTAATGCTCTCAAAATAAAATGTTAATGCACAATAAAGTACCTATTTCAGGAATAGAAGGGAATGCGGGGAAGAGGAAAAAAAAAAAAGCACTGAACAGATTTGCTATGGTCTTTGGTTGATGAGTTAAACCTCAGTAACTAAGAGGCAACTTTGAGGAGGTAATAGTTTGAATTTATATTTACGTGCTCCTACAGAGTGGCGAATAAGAATCTTCTAAAAATTCGGTTGTTTTCCTCAGCGCTTGATTCTGAGGAATGGTGTGTTTTATGGGAATGATTTGGGCAATCTTGCATAGAAATATAGAGACCGCTTGAAAAAAAATTACACCAGAGTCTGGTTTTCTTGTTTACGCTCAATGTAAGCGTATGTTGTCTTTTTGTTGCCTTGTGTTTTTATTACCTTATTTGTAGCAAAAAGAGATGTTAGTGGTATTAAAGAAAAATGATGTGTGCTATGATGGTAATAGGGCTTAAAATGGCTATGTCAGATGTGAAAGTTCAAACCAGAGCCATTTTGTTCTGTTCTGCTGCTGCTATCACTTCTACTTATTGTGTTAATTAATAGGTATTCCTTCCTCAAAACGAGTTTATACCTCAAGAGGCAGTCAGCTGCCTTTGAAGAGGTTTATTCATCCCATCTTTTAACATGTCTCTTCAGGTTTTTTTCTGGATGCTTCTTTCCCTTTTCCCATACGCAATTTGCGTTAATGCTTCAACTATAAGAAGGTGAAATTTGGTAAACAGAATGACTAATATACTTCAGTATTAGTACATCTTTAGAAATAAAAATCTTTCATTTCATAAAATCCATCAAGCTGTTATTTTTGTCTGAGTGGAGTGAAACTGAGTGTGTGTTGAAAAATTGAATGGCTGAGAATGGCACGGGTGTCCTTGTACTTGGAATCCCCATAGAGCTTGGTGTTACTCCCTGCTGACCTAGTCACATGCTGGCAATTGGGCACTATTGTTTCAGCTGTTTCAGAAGAACTTCAAATGATTTAAACTTTTTCTGGAGATTACTTTTTCATTCTAGAAATTCTGTACTTTTGATGAGGATACTCGATAACAAGCTGTGGAAGAACGTTCAGGGCCTTGAATGCTAGGGAAAGCATTTATGAAACAATGTCCCTTAAGTCAGGTATGGCCTAAGCTACCTGTGCTACACAACCTCCAGTTGCAGTAAAACGCTGAGTCTTTCTGTAGTGACTGTTCATCAGAATAGACACCTCTGCGGTACTGATTTTTAAGTTCTGCAAAATTGCTGTTGCAATAGGGGAACTACAAATTTTACTTAGCCAGTTGAAAGCAGGGAGTGAACACCTTGCACACTCAGCAGTGTCAGGTAAATAACTTCTCTTGGCAAATGGAAAGAAAGGGAAATGAAGCTAGTTGCCAAATCCCCTTTAAATAACAACAAAACTAAACTGAAAAGCCCTTCTTATGCTAATGGAGATTACTTTCCAGTTGTGAAATAGCTGCTTTGAGGTTTTTCTCCCTATTCCACCTGCAAGTCTCTACATAATTAGTTCATGTGCTGCTGTTCTGTTGAAAGCTTCTCTGAACTGCAACATCACAGAGATAAGACTGATCACATTCACTGATGCTGTGTCGTTGACAGTGAATCTGAAAAAAATACATCCTTCACATTTTGTTGCTGTTTAGGGGACTAAGCATTGATAGGCTTTACAAATTGTTTATGGATGGAGGGGAAAAGAAAAAGTCCTTTTCTCAGCACTTGTCACTTCTAATGTGTACAATCTTTATACTAAGTCTCACGTTTCCCAGTATGCTACATGTGAATATGGTTCTTGGCTGGGTCTTCAAAGATGCCTAGTTGTTAGTTGTTTGTTTGTTTGAAGTTATGTCATGTTGCCTCTTCATTCCAAAATTCAGTAGAAGCCTTTCAGGGCTCACTGTGGTGCTGTGGGTAATTAAAGGTAATAATGAGAGCTAGAAAGTTCAAGTGGCGCTTTTTTTTTTTTTAAATCTAGAGATTTACTGTATGTTTTTAATCATATTAAAAAAATAAGTTGGATTAAAAAAACTACCACACACCAAGCCTGGCATTTATAAAGGTTATTTCAGAAGCTACAGCTGCTGACTGATGCAAATCACATGTAGCTTTAATAGCGTTAGTGTCTGGATGCTCCCTATAGTAGAGTTGATAATGAGGACTTGATCAAGGAGGTTTTATCTTCATCTGGTGCAAGTTATCTTATTCATATGCAATCATGTTGCAGTTTTATCGTGTTTCATGTAATAATGCAGTGAACTGTGGTTTTTCAGTTTGCAAACAACGGACAATTACCACTTGGTTGGAGAATAAAGGACCCAAGACGACTGAGTCCAAAAGGTAAAATGTACAGCATACCTGTTCAAAAGTTGTGTTCTTTGAGTGGGCCTGTGGGGAACTCGGAGTGCAGGTTGCCGGTACAGCTGGCTACTGAAAAACAGGCCTTTCTCCTGCTTTCCTTACCTTGGCACGTCCTCTTGAGTATAGCTAACTGACAGGCTTTCACTGCAAAACCTAACTAGTCCTCCAAGCCTCCCCTCTAGCCCCCCAAAACTAAACTTTTTATGCTGATTTAGCTTTTTGAAGCACGTCACTGCTTAGGTGAATAAATACTTCTGCAAAGGAAAAAAAAAAGAAGGGGGGGGGAACTTGCAGCAAGGGAAGGCAAAGTGTGACTGCTGCTTCCAGTGGCCAACCACTAGATCGAGTTAGCTGTAATATCAGACTATGTCCTTAGTCAACAGCTCTGCTTTTATTTTTGTTTAACATGGAGTAATAGCAGTTAGGGATTTTGGCTGGTGGTCCTGCGTTCAACTCACAAGTCTGTTAATTTACAGGCAAAATTCTGTTTTGGTTCATCACATGCATCACAATTTGAATTTATTTGAATTTGAAATTATCTTCCTGTTAGATTTGATTTCACATCTTAAATTGACAACAGATGTTGTCAATACCTTTAAGTAGTCATTTATTGAGATGGCAGCAGTAACATAACTTTCATTTTGTTCATCAAAATTTTCAGTGCAGAAACAAATGCATAGATGGGAAGTTAAATTATCATAACATAAACCCTTCTAAAATCCTTTTGTTTTCAACTAATCTTCCTATGGGTGAAGTTCTGAGCTATTATCTCCAACGCCAAGCCCCTTTATTTTTTTCTTTTTGTTCTTTAGAGGTAAAGGTGTGAATGCTATCTCTTTATCCAGAGTGCTTTTTTAGGAGAGGATCTGTTATCATTCGTGGAGAGAATTAGTGCCTTCAGGAATCTATTAAGATGTTTAGTTGTCGAGTTTAGGATTGTGTGATAATTGTGTATTTTCCTATTTAGGGTAGATGGGAAACTGGGCAATGAGCAGACATACAGCGTTTACTGTGCCCAGTTTGCATTGGTTCTGTACGATGCTGTAACAATACATTCAGGAGAAGGTATTGTTCAGAGTGATATATTCACCAAGACTGGTCACATTTTTTTAATATTCATATGGTGTCTGAGTATTTTTCTTTATCAATACACTGACGCAAAAATTAGTCTGTACGTGTGAAATAACTTTACAATGTCTTCTTGAAAAGTTTCATCTGTTTATACAAAATTCTCTTCATTTACCTGTGTAACTGTTAGGACACATTCCATTCTTTGTGTAAGACAACACAGGACAAATTAGGTTATTTTTCTCTTTAAAAATAATAATCGATTTAATGTGTCTTAATTTTTACTATCAGTTCTAAATATATTTTACTCTTGTGCTTTTGTATTGTGATTTTTTTTTTTTTTTTGAGTCATGGGCTGCTTATAAAAGTGAGGAAGTAATAGGATGTTTTTGAGACCATGGACTGCTGTGTCCTGATCTTCTAAAAGCTGAATTTGTAGCTCTGAGGAAATGGCTACAAAACCATTGATTTCTTTGCTCACTGTATTTAACTGATTAAAATGAAAGTTAAGGAGGACTTTAGCATGACTTCTAACTTTTTTCATCTGCAGAAAGAATCTAAATAATAGCTTAATACTGTTTAGATTTGAAAATTAGGCTAATGAACCACTGGAATAGATTTCTAAGCTAAGCAACTGATTCATCATCCTTTGGAGCCTTTAAATGGAAATAGGTTGTTACTGAGCTATGTTACCCAGTGCAGTAAAACTTGTTGTTCCTGGTAGTGCTTACTGACGAAGTATAAAGGGTAAAATTCTGTAATTTCTATTGTATGTTTATAGTCACTCCTTTTAAAAACATACATATATAGGGAAATTTCATTTGGAGATAAGATCTTAAATTCCCATACTTCTCTTCCACAGCTTACACATCAAAATTAATAACAATACTGAAGCAAATCCCAAGATGACTTCCATTAAAAAAGAGAACTTTTGTGAGCATGATGTGAAAAAGCTAGAGGATATTTGTCAGCAAAATTATCCAAAAATATCTGTGGAAGTTGGTGCAAAGCATGTAAATTTGCCTCAGACGGGCAGCATGTATAGCTGGGAGGCTGAGGACAAAGATGCAGTCTTGGACACAGAGCCTGTGAAAGGGACGCAGTCTGGAGACCTCTTTAAAAATGCCAACATGGATCAGATGCACAAAACTGGCAAGCAGACTCAGAGGGGCTGTGAAGAAAGCAGTGACAGTTGGACTCAGAGGAAATTATCGTCAGGCCGGTCCTTGAAAATGGGAAGTACAAAACTTTCTCCAAAAGACGCTGAGACAGATGGACAAGCGGCTTCGTGCAATTCACAGAAGCCAAAGAGCTGCAATTCTGTCTGTTTAAGAGGTGAACAAGAAGAAAGGGATGTAGTTCCGGAAAGTCCGCTTTCAGATGCTGGTTGTGATGCTTGTGTATCTGATCTTGGAGGTCCTGGGAAACTGAGCAAGTGTCAGAGCAGTTCAGGGGATTCACCTGCTTTTGAGAAAGAAAGTGAACCGGAGTCACCAATGGATGTGGATAATTCTAAAAACAGCTGTCATGGGTCAGAGGCTGATGAAGAAACAAGTCCGTTTCTTGATGAGCGAGAGGAGATGAATATGTCAAAATCCATAAACAAATCTTTTAGAATTCAATATGGGGATGCTGAACCGGAGTCAAGGAAGTCACGTTTTTCTACCAAGGGCTGTGAAAGCTTTGAGGAAGTAGATAATTCTGTTAAAGAGGACGGTCTGCATACAAAATTACCTGGGATTTCTCCTGCTCCATCATCAGAATGCAAAGGTGCAAAACAGGGTGTGAAGAGAGACTCCAAAATCACCTCTCACTTCATGAGGATACCTAAGATTGATGAGAAAAGGTAGCATTCTATTTGCCTCTTCATCTGTTTTTTTCACACTCTAAAATTTCCTCTTTGGTGATAGCACTTTGGAGGCTGGATTGTATAAAGAGTCTTGCAAAATGTACTTGTAATGTTTGTAAGACACAAAGACAACTTTGATGTAAGCTTGAAGTAACTTACTTTTAATGGGACCACCTGTGGTTTTTTAAAGGATATGTTTGTCCAGTGCAGTTTTTTAAATCATTGAGGATCTGTTAAAATTGGGAGTTAAAGACACTGTAGGGGGTTGATTTTCTTTATCAAAGATGTGATTTAAGACCGTGGGATTTTTAATCCTTGAATGGTGGTGCAGGAGTGCTTTATGGAGCGTAGCTCTAGCATTCATTATTTCATTCAGAATACTGGGGGAAACTCATGTTTTCTTGGGGTTTTTTTTGTTTTTTAGTTTCATCTGTCAAAAATACTGAATTTATTTTGTTTGAAGCATCAGTACTATTGATGCTTTGATTGAAATAGGCAAGAAAAGTTTCACTTTTGAAAGCAGTTGCAGAGAGGTGTGTGAGGGTGTTTTTTGGCTTTATTTGTAATTTGGGAGGGAGAAGGATTGGTGATTACACACTAGAGCAATGGAGATGGAAGCCCTGAGCATGACCCAGGACTCTGTATGCTAGATGTTGTGTAAGGACAAAAGGATAATCTCTGCTCTGGAGAGCTTAGATTGCAGTCGGAGATGAGAAAATGAACAAACAGCAAAGAAGTAAGCAGAAACAAGAGGACTGCGTGTTGATGTAATAAGCAATTGTCTCAGTAGACTCAGGTCCTTGAAGTAGGGCAAGAAGGTAGTTTCGCACACTGACTGGGAAGTCCTTTCTGCCTGTGAGGAGTAGCATGAACCATATCTTTCAAGGAACTGAAGAAGAGGGTGATGGAAGGTTACTAACTAGCAGCGGGAGCTTGCATTTGAGAAATCTTAAGAGATGAGTAGGCTAAGAGTGGATTTGGAAAACAAAAAAAAAGGTAGTTCTTAAGAAAAATGGGTAGATGAAAAATTTGCTAGAAGTATGGAGAAGGGGGAAGAAGTTTAAAATGACAGGTTTAGGGAGTACTGTTTTCACTAATTTAAAGAATTTGTTGTAGTAAAGCAACAGAGGTCAAGGCTTGCGTTTGTCAGTGCTAGAGCATTGCGTGTTACAATAAATCCACTTTTGAGACTGGAAACGCATGCAAAAGTTTTGCTGTGTGGATAGATGGGAATCCTAGCAGCGCTTTGCAGGATAATTAATAAGAGTATGAGGCTGTAGAGAGGTTTTTTTTTTTCCCCTTTAAACAGGATGATGTAAAGATTATAAACATCAGTGCCAGGCAAAATAGTGGTATTGTTACAGTGTTTAAGAGGGCAACTAGAAAACCTTAAAAGCTCTCCTCATGGTTTTCATTAGACCAGGTCTACAGCAGGTATTTGAGTGTCTCAGATCTTAACTTGCAGGGAAAGAAGCAGTGGTGTATCGAAAAGGTTTCGGTCATCAGTAGTGCAATGCCAGAGTTATCCGTTGGCTCTCAGGTGGGCACAGCAGGCCTCCACGCAGTGTCCTGCCGATGTGGCTACACCATTTCAATGTGATCGGCCGAGTTGAAGGCATTGTCTGCACCTGAAGATACTGGCATATGCATAGATGCAGTGAACAGGTTGGACAACATCTTTATCCAAGGGTGGAGTAGGTTTGCTAGGGGGAATTTAGAGGTCTAAACAGTACCTCAAAGTGTAGGCTTTTAACTTGTTTTGCATTTTACTCTGAGAACTTTCTCATGCGTGAGAAACATCTGCTATGTTTTATCAAGCATACAGCAGGTTCAGATTTTTTTCTTTCCCAAAATATCTCAGATCATTAAAAGAGGATTAGTTCATCTGCTCTTGCATATATTTGAATTTTGCAAGTGTCTTTTGGATTACTTTTAAATTTCTTCTTCCACTGCAAGTATCACAGGCCTGGCATGAAAAAATACAATCCTAGTCAGAAAGGGTGATTAAGAAAGTTAATCCTTTAGTTTGAAGAAGGAGTATGTGCATCTGTGTGTGCACATGTGCTCGTTTCCTAACAGTTGAGAAGGGGCTCTAGAGGGTATCCTAACAAATGCAGACCAGTGAGTCTGTCTCCTGTTCCTGCATAAACAGATACTGTAGGGAAAGAGCTTGACTCTGCAGAGGACAACCCTGCCTTGCTGACATATTGCAGTCCCATCAAGGCGTTAGTAAGCCTGACAAGAAGACTGTTTTGGTAGACATCGCGTACTTGAGTGTGTTGGGGAGGAGGAGGTTGGTGATGGTGGGGTTTTTCCCCAGACAAAGCTTTGCCCTGGGGCCACAGCAGAGGCTAGCAAATAAACTGTGTTTTAAACATAACCCTGGCGTGGAAGTTCATGTATTTGCCTATCAGGTTTTTCAGTGGAAATAAAATGTTTCAATGTATTTTATTTTAACAGCAGAAAAGAAAAGTGTGAATTCAAACCCCAGAGGCCAGGAAGGAAGATTCTTAAATATATGCCGCCTTCTCTTCCAACTAATAAGAAATGGTTTGGGACACCGATTGAAGAGATGAGAAGAATGCCGATGTGTGGGGCCCGTCTTCCTCATCTGCGACCCTCTGCCAATCATACAGTCACCGTCAGAGTATGATAATTCATTGTATTACCTGAAATCAAATTTCTTCCTGAATTGTTCAATACTATGAAATGCCAAATGTTAGTCTTACAGTATTAGCAGGTTGTGGAAGTCTTTCTTTGCTGTTCCTTGTGAGCAGACTGGGGCAACTGATTTTCCTGAAAATTGACTTTTCTGATGCACAGAATTAGGATATTAAGCTCCAGAAGAAATGTAATTATGGTTTTACTGCCTCTGGCTTGTTGGTGACAAGTATTCTTTTGAATAGGTGTGTGTGTTCTTCCTTGTCTGAGTTGTAAACTGAAAATTTAAATATGTCTGCAAGTAAAATTTGTACTTCAACCTTTTCATGTTATACTTTCATGTTAATATGATTCTGTTTTGGGTTCAAGATACACAAAAGGCTGAAGATATTCAAGACATGAAAAAGACAAAGAATGAAGAGGAATTTCTAGCAATTTTACCACTGCATTTTAGATTGAATCAAATATATTTGCCTTTAAACCTTTGGAGTAGTATACAGTCAAATTATTGTTGGAATAAAACATGTGACCAGAAACCTGTAGGGTCATGGGTAAATCGCAAACAAAAGAAAAGCACATCGTTTAAATATAAGTTCTGAGAGAATCAATGCTGTCAGAAGGCCGTATAGCAGATTAAGTCTTTAAGAACATCACATTGTTTATCTTTACATTTCTGATACTCTGTGGAGTAAACTTGAAATGTTGCTGTATCTATAACGATTTCTTATTCTCTTCAGTGTTAGGTTAAAAAATGTTATTTCTGCAACTGTGGTTAGATTTGAAACTATATTTTGAAAATATTTGGATGAAACTGCATAGATGCTTAAATTCATAAATGAAGAAGCATTTAGCTGATAGTTGGACATAAAATAATCGTAGGTATTACCTTTATTTCAGTGTGTTTCAAGAGGTCAAAGGATAAGGTGGTGTTATTTTCACCAAGTATACCATAAGAGTAACAGCGTAACAGATGAATTTTTTTTTCTGACTGACTAGCCATCGCGTGGTCAGTTTGTAGCTTTCCCCTTTCCAAAAGGGGTGGGTGTAGATGAGAGCTTTTTTCAACTATGTTTTTGCTTATTTTTCATTTCTTCCATTTGAAAACTTGAAAGAGGAGTCTTAGCTCCCCCCCCTCCCCTCCTGTGTTGCAGGTAGATCTTCTGAGGGAAGGAGAAGTGCCTAAGCCTTTTCCAACTCACTACAAAGATTTGTGGGACAACAAACACGTCAAAATGCCGTGTTCAGAACAAAATTTATACCCTGTAGAGGATGAGGTAAGATAAAGTATTTACAGTTGTGTAATCAAATAAGTTTGTTTACATACAGATAAGTTTTCAGTTTACTGCATTTGCTCAGTTAGCAAACTGTATATGGAATTTGAAAATCAAATAGAAGAACATACCTCATCTGAAAAGCTGGATTCTGGGTCATGATGCTTCAGGCAGAGCAAAAGATTCTGGTGTTTTTCTAGTAAATATTTTACCTAGCCATTGATTTAATGGTGTATATATTTCTGTACTTATATGATGTATAAGCTTATACTCCATATAAGCTATATATTTATATGGTTTGGGGTTTTTTTTTGTGAAACAATTTGGGATGCCAACAGGTGTGAATGAGTTTGTAACAACATTCTGATTGTAATCTGTCAGGTATTGCTGATAGATCGAGGTGTATCTGTCTGCTGTTCTGCTAAAACAATGGCAGAGAGGTCAGAGTTGGCCCTGCATGGTTTGTTGATGTATTTCTTGTTGCTCCTCAAGACTTAATTAAACATACCCACTGAAATACTTTAGACTGTGGTGAGTAAAATGAGCAAGTGTGTCCTGTAGTGAAGACTGTGCAATGATTATTGATAGTTGAATCTGTAACAGAGAATTTTTATGGCCTCTGGGAAATATTCAGTCTTTTTGTTTATCAATTTTACAGATACAGTATAAAATGAGTTTAATTGATGGTTCAGAGGTAAAGCGTTGATAAGATCTGTGTTGCCAGTTGAACAAGCTAAGTTGTCTCTGCCCTTGTGGTAATCTCATGAGAAATGCCATTATTGCTTGCAATGGGCAATAAGACTTTCGTTCAGGAAAAATATCAGGATGTCCTAAATTTGGGTTGGCACATAAGTCAGCCACAGCAATATGCTTTTATAATCTGTGTCCTTATTGTTCTTAATATTACATTTTTATGAAGTTAGTTCAGTTTATATTTATGAGTTGTGGATTTTATAAACTGTGGTCATGTTTTACCTGCAAAATCCACTTTCTTGACAAGGAATGTCATGAACGTTATTTGTCCTTCTTGAGATGGCAGGAGAAATGTTGTATATGTGAAAAAGAGCTCTTTATGAATTTTGTGAATGCTTCAATTAAAAAGGAACTCTTAAGGAAGTAAAATGCAGTGAACTAGAAGCTGCAGAACTACTTTACAGTTATTCAAAATGCGTGTTTTTGTTTTTAAAGAGGTTCACAAATAGAGACAACTTTACTTAAAAAAAAAATGGCAAGGAAGACAAGTATTGGTAAATATGTCTTTCTGCTTTGGATAACTTAATCTGACTTTGTTTTGGGCTTTTGTTTTGAAGAATGGAGATAGAACTGCTGGAAGTCGATGGGAACTAATCCAAACTGCCTTACTCAACAAATTTACTTGCTCGCACGATTTGAAGGTAAGCTTGTCAGTTTGAAATCAAGTCTATATACATGTAAGTACATTCAGGCTCTCCATGTACCATTAGTGATTCTGTCTCAGTCCTATTTGTTTAATCACTTATAAAAATAAATTTTTAAAAAAAATCTATGCTGTTCAAGGGATTCCCTAATGAATTAAGGGTCTTAATATGTCTTAAGTGTTATCACTGAATTTATTAAGTATTGTTAAAATTAATCATCTCTTCTAAGTCTACACAAAACTGTATTTGTCCAGCTGGTTTGCGGTAATTGTAGCATGTAAGCTTTTTATATAACCAGATGGTAAGGTGCTACACAGGTGAGAGAGCTGTAAACAGTAACTCTTCACGCCAGCGTATTCTGCTAAAATTGCAACAATTCAAGCTGTTGACCAAAATCTGTACGTTTTAGAGACCAGTGCTCTGCTGATAACTCTTACAAGTCTCAATGGCTTTTAACGTGTTGTGATGTGGAGCAGCTCATAATTGCTATTATGTTTTTTTGTGAAGAATTATGTGATTTAGATTATACCTGAAAGGCAGGGAAGGAGGAGGATGCAAAAGCTGCAGCTAAACTTGAAACAAAGAAATAGTACTCCCCCGGCAACTAATGAAACTTCCCTTGATAACACTATTTTATTTGGCATTTTTTCTTGAGAATTTTTTGAAGGTGGTTGGTGTTGTAAGGGGCCTATTTAATTTGGTTGTGGTTGTGATTTTGACGCCTTAAACTGGTAAAACTTCTACTATATTGCAAAGGGACACTTTTCCCGGTATTTTTAAAGAGAGCAGGCATGGAACGGGCAATGTTTGTTGTGTGTTGTAGGCACATCCAAGCATGCCTTGTCTTCCGTGCTAGGAGGAAAATTTGTAGACTAAAGCTTGTTCAATGCTAAACCTAAAATACAGAATTCAGTATCATGGAATCGCACCATAGTCATAATACAGTTATGGATTTTGGTAGGTTGTGACAGGTTTTAGCCACTAGATGGTGCTGTTGCTTCAAAAAGGAAGTATCATAAAATCATTTTTCTTCTGTTAATAAGTATCTCTATGCTTTATTTTGTTGTGCTCTTTCCTTAGGAGGCTATACTGAGATACAATGTTGCTTATTCCAAGAAATGGGACTTCACTGCTCTTACTGACTTCTGTGAGAAGGTAAACCAAGTTGATTTAAAATAGAAAGAAAAGTAAAATATAAGTGACTAATTTCCCTATACGTCTCGATGCTTGTGGCTTTATTTCCCTTTTCAAGAGCAGAAATTTTGCAGTCATCATCTATGTGGGTGGTTATTTGGCCGGTAACTTTGGTCGAAATTATAATTTTATTTTATAAACTGGATTAATTTTAAATCTTAAGCAGATAATTTGAGTGCTTCAGTAACGACTAAGGTTACTGAAGGTACGGTGAGAAATGCCTTTTCTTTGTTTTATGATAACTAGATTTATTAATAAATTGTATTAATATTTCCAGTGTAATGGTTTCTTGTTTTAAAAAGTGTTGCCCTTTTTTACCTTTTTTCAAACAACTTAAATGTTGCGTTACAGTGCTGTTCATATAGGCTGTGCTTTGCTGGTCTAGCAGTAAAATTTTGCTATGTGCTGAGATGATGAATTTGAAGTGTTGAGCCTGTGAAAGATTGGGGTGGATTTTATGACTTCATGTTACCTTCCTGGAAGAGGATGGGAAAGAAAAATGAGTAGTAGGTGGCAAATGTGAGTTGGACTATTACTAATGTGCATCCTGACTGACGTTCAGAAACTGTGCTAATTAAAGCGGTATGGGAGGTCAAATGAGATGCAATAGAAATTGTAATTTGTCTTCCACCAACCCAGCGGTGCTTTTACAACATGCGTGCTTGTTTCCTTGGGAGGGGCTTGCTAAGCAGTATTAAGATTCAGTGGAAACTAAATTTGATTTAAAGTTAATCGTGTTGGTTATGTGTGTTTAAAATAGATACCTGCTTAATTCATGTGACCAGAGGAAACCATTCGTTCTATTCCATATTTCCGTTGTGTATAGAAATATATACTCTTATTGTATATACTCTATTATTATAATATACTGTAAAGTAGACTATTTTACAGAATGAATTTTTTTTTTTGCATGCAACAGTATTTGTTATTACTGACAGAAGGTACCTATAAAAATACTGGTGATACTGTATTTGCTAGCCACGAGAGCCACTGTGTTTGCCCATCTTGCCCATTATTGTGCTCATTCCTCTCATCTGTGGGGTGTTTCTCTTTTTCAGGCTGTCATGGCTGGATGGTAGAGCTGTGGACATCTGGCTTCTTTGCTCTGTTGGCTGTTGTACTAACTGCAATTAACTTGGCCTCTTCATCTGTTTAATCTCGTATTATTGAAGAATACATATTTAAATCATTAGTACGTTTTAAAGTACTAGCAAACTATTTATTTAAAAATCTGACTCACGAATGTACCAGATTTGCATCCTGTTGCTACAAATGCAACTGACCTTGTTCTGATGGGTTCATGTCGTGCATCTGTGAGTTCAGAAACTATGGATGATTAGATTCAGAGATCATCAGCCAGGGAGAGTTAAGTAATATCGGCTGTCTCCAGAGAAAAGAGGAACAATAGGGAAATAAACTATGTGTCGGGCATCAATCTTTGACTGAGGGTGAAAAGGCAATTTCTGTCATGTGGGAATCATGATTTATTTGTGAGGCTCCCAGATGAAGGGAGGAGAGATGTTTCAAAATATGGATTTTTGACTAAAGGGAAGAGAATGCAGTATTGTATTAAATAAGGAACAGTGAAGCACTAGAAGACAGTGGCTCCCTGTAGACCACAGGAGCAAAATCTTACCCTGGCTTTGTTTATTGAATATATTTAATTTAGTGAACAGAACATCTGGAGGGGGATACCTCTTGTAGAGACATGTTTGAATCTTTTTTTGTTGTTATTACAGGATGTTTTTGTAAATTAACAGGGCATCTGCTTTCTAAGACTGTTTGTGGTCTGCTTAAGTCAGCAGCTGTTCAGTGAAAAGTTGAGATCCTCTGTGGAAATGACCTAGATATACTAGCTGTACTGAAGTGTAGTTTCTGAAGTTACTGTATTTGACGGTTAAAGATTAAGGGCTTAGCATTGGAGTGTGTATTTTCTTGTTTATCTTATGGTCTTGAGGGAACTGGGAAACTGTTTCAAGTCACATTTGCTCAGCAGAAGTTGAGAAGGTTGGTTGAAAAGAAAGTTGGCTCGAGTACTCAGCTCAAAGGGGAGGAGCAGCAGCTCATTAGAGGGAGAAATAGTCACAAATATATATTAAAAAAAAAACAAAACCAAAAAACCAGAGTCTATTATCCTGAGATCTCTAGTTATATTCTTGGGCACTATTGACTTCCAGTACAGTCTTAACCAAGAATTCTGTGGTCCGATTTAAAAAGGAACTGAATCTACAAATCTAATGGTGTCTATTTCAGTGATTCATTTAAGGCCACTGTATTCAGATATTACTTCAATAGGTCTGTGCTTGGTAAATTATAAAGTACCATCTGTTATTTTTATCTTGTGATTCTGGACACCACTCACTTTATCTGTTAAATGCTTTCATAGCAGTCTTACATTGTTTTTCCTATTTTAGGTAGTTCCCTTCCAAGCTACACAGTGAAAATATGGATTACTTTTAAATCCTGCTTGTAAGATTCAAAGCAGTTTCCTTGTAATAACAATAATTACCAGTTTCTTGGAATCCAGTTTATTGTCCTTTAAGATTAAAACACTTTTCAGCTTTCTTAAGTAACGGGAAATAAATATCATGTATGTGAGCCAGGATTTTTCTCTGAAACAACATACCCTGACGTGTACAGGACGAACAGTTTTACCATTTGTCCAATGTGTTGTCAAAAGAGGGAGCCCTCACACTATTTTCAAAAGAGTCTTTTGGATGCCAGTTAATGTGTGGAAATAAAATTCCTGTTTGTACAGCGAAGTAAAATTGGGAGCTTGGAGGTTTTTTGTTTCTTCTAAAAAGTTCTAAGCACCCATCACTAACGTACATAAAGCTCTCAGTAGCTTATTTGCTTCAGATATCTGACAGTTTTGTTGTCCTCGAAGGAATTTCCACACTGTTGTATTGATTTGTTTTGCCATCTGTTTGTTAATATCGGCAAACAGGCTTAGGATTTATTCAAGTTATTACTTAGTGGATGAAAATTATTAGTGCTAACATTTTTCTTCTTACTTGCAAAAATCTTGTCACTTGGAAGTCATCCTTGTTTTCCCAAAACTTACCTAGAAGCCAGGCAGGAAAGAGAAAACAATAGGCAGAAAAGAAAACGGCTGTGGATGGAGCTGTCTCAGGACCCACAGTGTGTTGTAGGTGAGCGTTATCTACGTGAATGGTAATAGGTTGGGAATTGTTTACATGCTTTTAATTAACAGTAGTTCTGTAGTAGTTTTTATTTCTTACAGATTTGCACATCCACTTCCAGGCAAGACCAAATTCTTTTGCTTTTTCCCCAAGTGCATGAAATAAAAAGTCTAGTGAGGTCATTCAAGGCTTACGTCTTAGACTAATCTCCAACAACAGCAACTTTATTTAAAGGGGAAAGTAGGGCTTTATTGCACAATCCACAGCATTAGATTGGGCCTGCTTGTTCTGGACATGCTTTGGTTTTATTGTATTGCTTTAAAGTCTTCAGAACATAAGCATAATTCTTGTTAATGCTGTTTCACAAACTCTTCCTCTGCTTGCATCTGTCTTGTTCTTACAGGAACAGAGGAGTTTTTGAATCTGTAAATGACGTGACATTGTATAAGCAGTGCATAACTTTCTTTAAAGGTGATCCTTTTAAATTCAGTTTTAGTTGTGTGGTGTACAAGAACTTAAGTTATCGAGATTTATGTTGTGAAGCTTCAGGAACCTTCATGATATAAAGCCTCTGTCATCATTAAAATCTGAGCTCTTTTTGAGGTGAACCAGTTGGTGGGCAGCCTCACAACATGTTTTTGTCCTTTACAGTAGAGCTGTATCAAACCTTGTTATTTGGTCCCATCTAAAACTGGTGGGATTTAGCAGCACTACTTTAAGTTAATAACAGATCGACTGAAAAAATATTTACAGCAGACACTTAAAGTGAGAAAAAGGAACTCTGCAGGCACTGAAACAATGGGCACCTTTATTGCTCACGTGGTTTAATTTCAGTCGTCTTCTAAACTGCTTTGAAACTTGGAGAACTACAGCACTTACATCATTTTAGTGTCAGAAAACAAAGGAAGAATGCTCATAAATGTGTTTCAGTTCTTACTTGCAAGTTACCTAATTCATAGACTTTCCATATATGCTTCAGTAAAAGGAAAGAATCAGATGTAGTCATCTGATTTTTAGCTACTCTTGCTGCTTTTTTGTACATGCAAGGCAGAAAGAGAGGGACTCATGTATGCAGGACTGTTAGCATTTAGGATTTACCAAATACCTGTGTTTAAAAGGTTACTTTGTGAAATAATGTCTGTATGCTATCCAGTGCTGAAAAGGATTCAATCCTGTGCTTGAGCATGTCATTAAAAGGCAGTCTGTAATCTCTGGCGATTACTCATGTATTGGAAACTGCAAATAGTTTAGACATGAGTTTGATCTCTTTAAAAATGTAGACTGAACACTGGAGTTTAGGTAAATTTGTGTGGCGTAGACAGTGATTGTCTCTGAGCTTCTGTGAGTCATCTGCAAAATGGATCATAATACATCTTGCAGGTGTTCCCGTTGTATCCATTATTATTTTTATGTTTGTTTGGACTCTTTGAGCTTGATCATCTTGGTGGAAAGTTTGTGTCTGTGAAATGGAGAATATGCAACGAGAGCAGTCAGGAATGGTGTAAAGGTATGGAGGAGTTTCCACGTGAGGAATGTCTAAATAAGCAAGGACTGTTTCATCTTTTCATCTTAGTGAAGAGAGAAGTGAGGAATGGGTATAACAGTGGTGTCCAAAATGAATTTAAGAGAGGCTGGAGAGGAAATGACTGTTCTTCTAGTACACCAGTTAGGGGACACCAGATCAGTGTTCCTAGCAGGTAAGGGTTTCAAAACCAGACAAAAAGTAATTACTTATTTAGATACTGCATAAAAGGCTGCAGAACTCTTTGTCAGGGATGTAGAGGCTGCTGTGGCTTTACATCAGGTTTTGGAGGGATTTGAGAAGTTGCTGGTAGAAGGATCCCGTTGACATCTACACAGATACTGTGGTGGACTCTGGAAATTTCTGAAACTCATTACTGCAAGTAAAGAGTGTTGTGAGGAATGCTGCTGGTTACTTACTTTTCTTGCTGTTAGACTTTTCTAGGCATCTTTTGTTGATGAGCTTTCATGAACCTTTGTCTGTTTTTACATTCTTATGACTTTATTGGATTCAAGTTGAGAAGCAGAAGTGGCCTTGTCACGCAGGCCCCATAGTGGTAGAGCACCAATATGAGATGTTGCTGACAGAAAGGCATGGGGATCTATACGCTAGCCTCCGTTAGGAGGACAAAATAATAAAGTTAATCGACCTTTTAAATGAGCCTGGCTTGAAGGCACTTATACCTTCAAAAATTTGGTTTTTTTCAGGAACTTTAAAGTTCCTGGAACTGGTTTAAAGTTCTGCAGAACTTTAAACCCTTGGTGCCTACTTGATGCAAGTAAGGAGACTTAAAGGGGATGTGCTGTCAGTATCTTTACACTGTCTTATTCTGCACTGTATAATACTCAGTTTCCAACTATTAGATTTGGCTTTTTGTGTAGGAAGAAGTACGTGTGTGTGTCTGCACTGCCTGTTTATGGATATCTTGTGGCCTTTTTGTCTATTGGGAAAGCTGATTGAAGCCAATCAATCTATTCAGTGACCAGAATCTGCATATTTGCTGTTGATTCCCATATAAATTCAGCATTCAAGAAATACTTTTCTATTATAAAAGAAGCTGTACAACTTTTACATTTTGATTTTTCTGTGAGGTTGAAAGAAATACGGTAATGCTCTTTAAAAAGACCGGTCCCTCCTCCTGTCTATACTTAATTGTGGTGAAGAATCTTCAGCATGAAGGAGAAGGAGGAATGTACCGGACCACTTTATCTGTGCTCCTTTTTCTCCTTTTCCAGTCAAGCATGAGTTCACTGGTTTTAGCCTCAAAACGTTGTTAGAAGTTTTTTTTTTTTTAATGGCACAAATCTCAACTTATCCCAAAATCTGATTAAAAAAGCTATGTAGCAAGAAAACAAGGTGAGTTGTCAAGATGAGAGAGTATATTGGGATTTTTCTTCACCCTTTAGTTATGCTTTTACATGATACTGAATATGTGCTATTAAAAATGTTTGTCTTACAATTATAGCTGTAATTAATTCTGAAACAGGATTAGAAAGGGAGTCCCGTTTCTCCTTGCGTCTTTCCTCTAAAAGTTGCATGATGATCATACTTCTGGATGCTGGATCCTTTTAGAAGTTTGGAACAGTCAGGATGTGCAGCTTCGTTCCTGTCTTGCTACATGCAACTGACTACCTGTAAATTTCTAGAAACTCACTTAATACTTTTTCAAAATTTTCTATAAATGTCACTTAAAATACTTAAACTTCTTAATATAGAATATGCAAGATAAATGTGTAAATAAACTCATTTATAAGTACAACTTTCTGTTTTCCATAAATATCACCCATCCATATTACAGATGTTTTGCTTTTCCGAAAGTCTGGCTTACTTTTCTTGAAAAATGGAAGTTGGTTACGGTACTAGACATTATTTTTCATTTGCGCAAATCCTTACTATTTAATTTTGGCCTAGCAATATTCATATGGACATGTGCACACACTTTCTAAGATATCACTTCTTTTTTCTACTGCAGGTGTTTTGCACAGATTCCAGAATATAGGAGAATATTCTTAAAGTGAGAAGTGGTGGAGCATATTACAATAAGTCTTGTTTCTGTTAGTCAATGCTTTCCACTTAGGAATAATTAAAATATATAGAAGAAAACTCATATTTCACTGAAAAAGGTAACAAATGTGTGTGTATTACTGATTTAGGACATAAAACTAGTAAAACCTGGGATAATATCTACAGAATGTGCTTAGTGCATTTTTTGCCAAGCTATAGTTTCTCATTTGAATGGATGTTGCTACGTAGTATACTAGCACATTTTGCCTGAACTTGGTGCTTTCAGAAAATGTCAGATGCAAGTAATTGAGTTAAGACAGCATATTGAATGTTTGAGAACGGAGCAGAAAAATCAGATGTGCGGTATGACTGCTTTCTCTCTAAGAAGAACTGGTTACGTTTTGAGATCACTGAGCTGATTTGAATGAGACTAAGAACTGTTCTGTCAATGAAATACTCTGATTGCAAAATTTTAAACAACCACAGAATCACACAGCCTTTAAGCGTGTGTGTGGTCTTAACCTTAATAACCTTAAACTTAAGAAATTTTATAAATTACCTGGACAATTTTGGAAATTATACTTCAAATTTTCCATTTTTCATCTAAAAAAAGACTAAATGCAACATTTGAAGATGATGTGACTGTAGTATAGTCCAGTTGGATTATGGTGGAGCACTGGATTTTCGCTCATTTGGAAAAGACCACTTTTTTTAAGAACACTTGTACTTGTTAAGTATGTGCATCTTGAGAGATTTGTATATTCTAATAAGTCGTTACCCCACTCTTGTCTCCTAGCAGGTCTTATGAACCATGTCAGTCTTTCCTGTATATTCTGTTGTTTGAATGACCTGCTTGAAAAAAATGATTGCTGTAATCGGTGGTACTGAAATAGAAGGAATTTTAAAGTACCAAATTGTTCTGGTGACTGGTTTTTTGATAAATCATTTTTATAATTGTCTGGACAGCACTAAGAGAAGTGAGCATTGTACAGAGATATCAGCACTACAAACGTAGGCTTTTAAGTGCAAAACAAAATGTCCCAAGGCAGAAAATAGCTTATCCATTGCTCCTTGCTGGATTTCATTTTAGTCCAGATGTTTTCAAACAATATTCTTCAAGCCAGATTACCTTTTTAAAGTCCAAACTGAAAAGGTCTTTTGAGTGTGCTATGAAGGGTTTTCTTTTCACAGTAGCAGAAAAGAATTTGCCCCAATATTGAACAAAATATGAGCTTTTCTGGGATGGGGAATATGCATCTTGTACGCATTCAAAACATTAGAAGCTAAGCATTGTAGAGGAGAAATAGCGCTGAGTACTGAATTACAGGCTTATTCTTAGTTTTGTGTACTTTCTTAGCAAAAGAGTTGAATATCTTTTAAGTGGTGTTTTGTAAGCGCCATTGCAATGACTATTGCATCAGACTGTTGACTCAGAATTAGCAGGGAAGAGATTATCTGCACATATCAGGTGTAGAGTTTTAATTATCTTGCATCTTAAGTGCTTGTGGATACTTAATGCTTTGAGACAGTGTAAAGATACATCCTGAGGATCTCTTCCATAGTTTTTCACTATACCAAGAACATTCCTGTTTAAAAAAGAGAAGAAAAGAAAAAAATATTAGTAAATATAAATGTTCTGGTTTCAAAAGTTGTATTGTGATAGTTGCTTTTTTTGTTTTGCTTTGGCAGCAGGGGGCTGATGAACAGATTTCTTTGCTTCCATTGGATTATGTGTAAATCATCATTTATTATCTGTGTTCACCTATCCCAAATGGCTAACAGAAGCTCCTTTTGGTTGTGGTGGCTTTCCTTAGTTGCTTTATGCCTTCAGATTTTTTTTTTTTTTAACGTCTGGAGCAGTTTTACTGAAAAAAACGTGATGATTGTCAAAGCTTTCAAGAGAAATGCTCTCTGAAAAAGTGTACATGGAAGTATGGAAGCGGTCAAGAGGCATTGCCATTCTTAGGATGAATATGACAGCATAAATGAAGTGTATTGTAACTATATTCCCAAATCTCCGCATGCTTTTTCATCTGAAAAACTGATTTTGTTTATATTGCTTCCTTTCGGAGTTTGTTATTAGTTGCCATGCATTCTTTAAAGAGCAGGTTTGCAAAGGTGGCAGAGCGTGTTCTCTGGAGATGGTCTGAGGGTCTTATTTGGCCGGTATGATCTTAATTAGTGGATATTTTTCTTGAGATATTTGTAATTTTGAGTCTATAATTCCAACAACCAAGCAAAAAAAAGTCTGTGGATTTGTTGACATCTGCAATGCTATTGTATTATCTTTAGTTGCTCATTCTTTTTCCCTTTTTGTCTGTACTTCTTTTGTTAACATTGAAGGAAATACAGCTTTCATAAGGGCAGTAGCTATGTTGTCTCATGAAGCTCTTTGTGCCAATGTGACCAGTTTCAAAAGTGGTTGAAAAAATTTGTAGTTAAAATATCTCATAGCTTTTGAAAGCTTCCACACTATGGTTCTTAGCAGATGTTTTTAAAATCAGAGCAGTATTAAACATTTTTTTTCCCCCCAAATACTGTGTTTAGAGAGGTCAAAGTTTCAAATGAACGTGGAAACAGATTGTTTTCACCCTTAGCTTGTGTCAGTCAGATGAAAGATACTTTTTTTAATCTTTGTCATGTTACAGCCCTGTTCTAGAAACAAGGTCATTGCCCTTCCCACTACTTTGTATTCCTAAGAGTAACTCAAAAGTATTTAGAAAGCAGTATTTGACTTTTCTTCCTAGGACTCTGCCACTGCTTTGGAAATGTTTGTGATGCTTCTACTCATGATAGAATTGCTCTGCAAGAACGTGCAGGTAGAGTCTATCGGTAGCCTTTAGAGAATCAGGACTGAGGTTTTACTCATTGAAAGGTAATGAAGGCGATTGAAGGTAATGAAAATGATTATGGTTAGATTTTCAGTACCTTGGAAGTATAAACAGGGCTTCTAAGGCCATTAAGAGGAGATGGAAATGTAAATATACATTTTTCTCTCAGATTTTATTTAGAGTGTTGAAAAGCCTTGAGAATAAAGCTGCCATTGTTAGAGATGATACACCTGAGAGATCATTCTAGGGCTGGATTGGCAGAAGACGTGAATGAGCCTTCCGGGGGAAAAAAAATTAAACAAAAATGAATTAACCTCTGCCTTGTAAGCTGTCTTCCTTTTTTCTTTTGAAGTGTCAGTTTGTGTTTTTGATAAATGTCAGAAGCATTCTTCTTCTTAAAGAAGACTCTTCTCCGCATAATCCAGTGTTACAGGTTTTTTCCCCTCTTCCCTCCAAAGATTACTTTGTCCTTCTAATCAGACAAGTGCTCAAGAAATGGAATGGATTTGACAGCTAAGTGTGTTTCCTGCTGAATTAGTTTTGTAAGGGAACTAAAGGAGGCAGATGACAATGTATTCGCTCCTGCAGTTTTGGAAGTTCGTTAACTTGATAAAATGGGAACTGAAATCCGCGCCCCCACCTCCCTGACCCCTGCATTCCTTCTAGGTTTCAATCTCGTTTACATGTATAATATTTTACATTATGACAAAGAGTCTGTTTTACATAGGCATACGAGTTAGCCGGCTGCGCCTAGTGTCTCTGTCTAGCTATCACATACACCGATAGTCGTGGCACAGTGTGGTGAAGTAGAATTCATCTACTCCCTGCCCAGAAGAAACATCTCATTTAACAGTGAAATGGGAACCTTCGGAAGAGAGGTACAGTCTATGCATTGAATGAAAAAAAGCAGCATTTTAAATGCTTATGGGTAGAACAAGACTGTAACACAAGTTCCTATTGTCCTTGTTCCCCAAATACGTTTTAAACTTTTTTCTTTTTGTTTTGTTTTGTTTTGTTTTGCCTGCACTGTTATCCTCAATGAAATTGTAAAATTAGAAAAGTTGATCAAATTTTTTTCAGGACACCATTCCAAGTTGTCTTACACTTTGTGGCACGTTCCACCTGCATATTCCTTGCATGGGGCACTGAGCAAATCTTTCTCTTTGTGAGAATGTGAATAGCATTGCTTTGTTCACACATATTTCTTTGTTATTTCTTTGAATTTTCTTTGACTTGAAGGAGGTTTAATAATGATGTTATGTCTAGATAGGCTATATATGCCCTGATTTGCTACACCTCTGTTTGCAACCAAGTATTTCAGCTTGGAACTATTCATCATGTGGATCTTAATACCCTGTAAAGATATACAGAGATTTTTTTTTTTTTTGAGAGAAATTGAATGCATGAAGAAAGAAAAATAAAAATATTATTTCTGAAATTAGGAGAATAAGTACATGGAAATGATGCAGTTTGTCTAATTAGTTAGGAGGCTATTACCACCTCTAACTGAATGATGCCTTACGTGAAAATAATTAGGAAAGCTGTTACTAGAAAGGCAGTTCAGTATAGTAATGATGGTGCAGAGCACTTACAAACTCAAACTGAAACAAAGGAATCCATGGAAGTGCATGAGGCATTATGGCAGCTGGGAAGGAAAAAGTCAGAAGGTTAAAATCTATTAGAATTAGGAAATAAAAGACACAAAGTCTGAAGGAAGTACTCTGGTTTTCCCCTTCACCCTTAAGAACGTGGTTCAGTTGGTCCTTGTCCTGCCACAAAAGTTAATATGGGGAAATAAAACCAAAGGAATTGAAAGCATTAAGCCATTGTTGTCTTAGCATGCTGGTTGCCTGTTGGCGTGATGAGTCTACCTTCCCATGTGATAGATAGAGCTGTCCGAATTTGTGTTCTGTGTGTGCAGTTTGTTTGGTTTGATGAGCTGTCAGATTTAGATTTAAACTCTCTACCATCCCTATCACCCCATGCTACCTCAGATCCTTCTTATTAGGACTGTCAGGCATACTCGTTTGTTACATTTTGGAGGACTGGTTTATAGTGACAAGAGGCCATTACTTACGGCGGCATTTAGTCAGGCCTCTTTGCTGCAGTGTAAATGTTCATTTTGCAAAATTGCAATGCAAGTTTAGCCAAGAGCTCTTACCTCTGCTACGGCTCACTGAACTATTTGCATCTTATGAATTGGAGCCCTAGGTCATGTTCATTTAATCAGTTACTCCAGTGCAAATACTGATGAAATTGCCAAGTGATTTCTTTGGCAAAAGACAAGTCATGCTTTGCAACTCTTGATTCCGTATACTTTTCCCTTGGGGTATAACCCCTGCTTTTATTTCATTCCTAAATAAAGTTTTGCATGATTGGGGGACTATGAATAAAGTCAACAATATATTTTTGTTTTTATTTCAAATCCTGAAAGAAGCTGCCAAGGATATGTGTGCATAATAAAGAAAGGAGAAACTGATTACTTTTTTAAAAACAAAACTGCTATGATACTTACAGTATTTTCTTTTATCAAAAATTTTTGACAACCATTTCATATTTCAGAATTCCTTAAGTTATAAAAAAGTGTTATTTTTTTTTAACAAAGGAAATCCAATCCTTTCTCTTAATCTTTGCATAGTTCTAGCCTTGAAGAAGATTGCACACAGTTAAAAGCACATTATTGAATCAAAACAAGTGTTCCTTTACTAGGAGACTTACTTCAAAGTGAGGTGCTTGTTGGAACAGCTTCACACTAACTAGAATATTACTGTTTTTTCAGCGAGAAGAATTACAGTGGGTGTCTGCTTTTGTAGCACTTTGACAAGAAGTGTGACGGGTTCTGTTTCATCTACAACCCACCCTGCACAGCATCTAATAATGCAAGACTTTTTGGTAGGCTGGTTTGACTCATTAGTGCAGAGGAAGACTACACACCGCCCCCCACGCCCCCCAAGTCATTTTCCTGTAGCGTTAGCAAGCTGGAGGATCTCAGGAAATTACTGGGTGAGCATGGGAACTGGTGAAATGTGGCGTGTATGTTTGGGGCAATAGAATGCTGCATCCCTCTTTCAGCAGCAATGAGTAAGTAGAATATGTAATGTGACTCTAAATACGCTCTCCCGAAGAGAGTTTCCTTCTAAATAAACCTTCATTCCGTTCTGTGACCAGATATTCTCTGTGCTGTTGCTAGGTTCTCCTAGATTGGCATTTGCATCGTGGGATGTCTGCCAGATGTAGCTGTGGTGTCAGCACGCCGCGTCCTGGAATCCTTTCACTTTCTATGATTGAGTTT
The DNA here is from genome assembly GCA_013398295.1 of Chionis minor. NCBI lineage: Eukaryota > Metazoa > Chordata > Aves > Charadriiformes > Chionidae > Chionis > Chionis minor. The sequence continues at coordinate 60,926 of VZSF01011124.1, read as the reverse complement.
CCTTTTCTGCTGCTTTTGAAGTCTGAAAAGACTGTCACAGATAAAACCAGGCTCTGCATTGCACTGAGCGTAGCTAATAATATGCAGTGACAGTGGCTGGTCTACGAAGCTGCAACTGTGGTGGCATGCTGGTTTAGTGGTCGAAAACAGCCAGGGGTTTGCAGATGTTCTTTTTCATGGAAATCTCATAGGAGTGGTACCTGTACAGGAAGAGTCGTTGCGCAGAAAGGGGAAGTTATGATTACGTGGATGTGGCCGTGATTTAAGTTAGTTTTTTTTAGAAACGTAAAGCAGGGAAGGATACATATTTCTGGCTTACCGCCACCATTCAATAACGGGTTATAGCCTCAAGATATAAACTGGAAGCACAGGACTGAATAGTTCCCCAAGGAGTTATTTTTAGGGAGAAAGTTTATTAGGGAGGAAGATTTTTGTTTGGTTAGGGTTTTTTTTGTATTTTGGGGTTTTTTTTCTTTAAAGCAACAGCACCTGCTGTTGAACAACAAAGTTCTTGGATTACTCACTGCAGCAGCTATTTCGTGAAGTTGTAACATTTCCAGGAAGAAACAAATTATGTTTGAGCTTGAATACTATTGTTGTGCTTCCCTGCAATATCTAGGAGACCGTTGCCTAAATAGGGGAGTAATCAAAACAGGGATGCTTAGGCTGCGCGGTGGTTTGATTAGAGAATGATGCAGAGTTTCTTGGCAAGGTCTGTGAACTTAGCATTCGCAATGATCATCTTTTTAAAGTTGTGGGGTCCTTGAAGTGATTTATCTTGTGAAAATGTAGTAAGGTTTTCATGGCACCTAATACTTTTCACAGCACGTCCCCCACCCCCCCATTTGTCATTTGCATGTAAGAATAAACTATCTGAAGTCCAACGTAAACACTTCTGGGCATTAACAGCTCCAAATTTTGAGGTTTTCATTAGTGGAGAATTTCAGAGTTTAAGAAGTGAACTTTGTAGTTACACATTTTGTATCAGAGCTGAGCTGTGCAATTGCTGGCCCTGCTTCTGTTTTGGGAAGAAATTGTCTCATCCTATTATTATATTGTTTTCAAAGGAGCATAAAGAAAAGGTTGACGTCTTGACAGCTATGACTAAGTCTGGTGCCATAATGTGTCACCAGATAAGTGATACTGTATAGTCTGTGGCAGCCAGCAAAGCATAGCAGCCACTATTTATATGTCAACTTTAAAAGAGACGAAGTGTTACCCAAAGGGGAGAGAATATCAGAATTTGACAGCCTGGTAGACATCGGAGGTTAAATGTCATCTTTTGAATAGATTTAACTTACATATTCATTTTATGTATTGAGATCTGAAATTCCAGCCTTTAAATGCTCATATTGTTACTTTATGGCACTTTAAAACATTGTGCCTAAGAACAGAGCAAAGTTTCCTGCTAGAGCAGATGATGTTAAAGGTTAGGTCATAATTTTCAATATCTGACTTACACTGTGTCAATACTTAGGTGCAGCCAACAATGGGAGAGAGAGCGCGCGCTGCGTATTGTTAATTTCTTAACCTAAAAAAGTTGACTTTCAGTAATAATGTGTAGATTATTTGGATTCCTCCTCTATTATATCAAATGATTTTCATGTTTCCTAGACTTGCTATTCTTTGAAAGTTCTTGTTTCAATTTAAAACTTTATATTAAAACCCTATTTTTATGTCTCCACGAGCAGCATACATAAGGCATGGAAAGTAACTGTAGGCATTGGGATTGTTTTACTTTCACCCCTTCCCTACCATAAGTTGTTTGTCCTTTGAGCATTTGTTTGTGTTCTTGTTTTTTAACTTCCTGACTACTCTTATCTCTCTATATCACTTGGAATGGGAGAGAATTAGAGCAGAGATACTTCTACAGTTATTTTAATGATCTTGGAAGAACAGAAGTTGTTAGCCTTCAAACAATATTTTCAGTTTGGCATTTATGGGGAGCAGTACACTTTGAATCAGAGGCACTGTATTTTCTCAAGAAAATTGCCAGTATCTTTTTTACATTCTGAATTCTGTGTGAAACTTTCCATTGAAGCGTGAATTACAAAGCTTTGATCATATAAAAAAAAAAAAATCACTTTCTGTGATTTCACAATGAGTCTTAAGTGTTGGAGAGACTGAAGTTGATAATATCTCGATGCTGTCCATTCTGTCTGCTGTTGGTTTTGTGTGAAATTGGTAGTAAATCCAATTGCTTTCCAACAGCTTTACTTGAAAAATAATATTCTATAGTTTTAAAGCCACAGTTTCAGAATTTTAATGATTTTAATATAGAAATTGGTAGAATGTAGTTTTCTCAAATACAGATTCCCTGGATATAGGGGAAAGAGGGAGGCAGAAGGCTGAACTGTGACCTTCATCATACATTCGCCGGCTGTAGTGCAAGTTGTGTGTTGTCTTCTGTCTGCTTTTTGCCTTAAATGCAGCATGTAAATCTAACACCCGGTCACATCTGGTACCTGGATCCCTAGATCAGGAGAAAAACTGCACCACTGCACAGGAAGATGGTGAATGTGCTTTTCTCTTCCTTGACCTTTCTTCAGCTGGTTCATGCAGCAGAATGTGAGACTTTTGAGGATATGGCATGCTTTTGTGCCGCTTTGCGTATTGCAACTGCACTGCTTTGTGTTGCTTTTCTTTTCACAACCTCCCACTGATGTGCCTATCCTAGCTTTTCTGAGAAGAGCATTGCCCACCATAAAGAATCTTTTGCACCTTTTAAAAATAGGTGTTTAAAACATGAGTGGGGGTGTGGGTGAGTTCATCTAAATTCTGGGTATATGATGTTGAGCTCAGAGCTGGCAGTTGCAACCTAGAAGAGAGATCCTGGACTTTCTCTGAATACGTGGACTTGATACATTTTGGCAGCAAAACATGTCAACAGTGGACCAGACAGTGTCAGGGAGGAGCTGAGGGTAGGACAAGAAGGATTTGACGTGACTTGGTCTTGAGTATAAAAGCTTTGAGAAGCCTTGTGAAACATTGATGAGCCCATTTTTTTTTTGAGTGTTGTCAATTCTGATCTCTCCTTCTTGGGAAGAATGTTAGGGCAGGTAGAGAAGGGCAGCTAAAATAGTCATAGGATCAGCTGCTTTACAGGAAGAGACTGAAAAAAGTTACAACTTCAGCATGTGGGACCAGGCAAGCTGTACCCGTTAACGTATGTAATCCAACGCCTGTAGTTCTTCAGGAAACATGGTGGGGATGGAGAGCAGAAAGTGCCCAGGCTTGCATGCTCTTCTTATGTTTCCTGCTGCTGCTGAGGACGACTGATCCGACCCGCAGTGCATTCATGTATCCGTAACGGGAGAATGTCACAGGTACTTGTCTTGGACCTTGACCTGAATATAAAAGTTAAGTAAATTGTTCCAGTACTTTTGTGGCTAGGTAGTGATTGTTATCAGTTGAGAATTTGGTTCATTGCTTTGGAAAGAGTCAAATGATAACTTATTCAAGGTTCCTTTATAGGACATTTGATGGCATGTTTTCTCAACGGCAACTTTTGAGAGTTGTTTCTGTATTTCAATTAATGGATTATTGCAAGGTAAAATGCAGTGAGGTACTACCATGAAAAATGCAGCAGATTTGCATGAAGCTAATAGGACCTATTTTTTTTTTCCTCTTGTTTCTTTTGGATAGATCCTGTTTTCACAAACTTTTCATACAATCATTATTTGTGAGGTAAACCACCTTTTTTTTAATTTTTCCTTTTTTTTAACAGGTTCTTGAAGATGCAGAGGCTCAACATTTGTTCCAGTCCATTCTTCCTGATATGGTCAAACTGGCACTCTGTCTCCCTAGTATCTGCACCCAGGTAAGGAAACACGGGTAGCTAAGTGCCCTGTGGCAGACTGCTTTTCTACAAATGGTAACTAATGGACAAGGTAAAAACATCAGGATCATGTTACATTCTTAATAAAAGCTATGGGGTTTCTGTTGAATTTAGCCGAGGCCTAGGGAGCAGAATAGACAATGCACATCTATAATGATATGATAGAATGTGAAAAAATATATCTCGCTGTCATATTTTTAGCCTGAACTTCAGTAACACTTTCTTTTCTATATACTGGAGTTGCTTCTTGCTTTTCTTAAATGAAATGGCCATGCAACCTTTCAGGTTTGAAAATTACACTTACAAACTGAAATACTTCAATAATTTTAAAGCGTCTAATTTCTTATTTTAGAAGTTTTTTAATCCTAGAAGTAGTATTTTCATAAAGTCTTTGTTTATTTGGGAGCGTATTTTATACTAGTTAGAGCATTGCAATACTTCCGCACATACAGGCCTTAACTAATTCTTTATTATTGTTATGGGAATCGGTTCTGTAGGTAGTAAAGCTGATAAAAGTGAATAGGACTGATCAAGGAAGTGAAGATGTATGACAGGTAACACATTAGTAGGGTAACGCTAATTTGTAAGCTGCTTTGTTACAATTTTCTTAATTGATTTTGTTGGACAGGAGCAGGGAAGTTCTCTCCCTACTTTGTTATGCCGCAGGGGTCTTAGAGTAGATACATAATTTCAACCAATATGAAAGTTTCTTAAAAGGTTTTTTTACTAGTCACTTGATGGGGGACGTTTTTGAGAACACTATGACATTTCTGAACACAAAGTCAAGCGCAAGACTTGCAAGTTCTCATAATAATGCCTTTTATAAAGAAGATGCACTGTCACGCAGTGTAAATTGTGAAGAACTGTCAGACTCTTTTTTTTTTTTTTTTTGGTTAGACGTGAAGCTAAGTTTGTTCCAATAAAACATACCATTGAAAATATGCTATTTTTAATAGGTTCGTAGAATTTACTAGGGAGAGCTTCTCAGGCTTTTTTTCCCCCTCTAGCTGTGCGACTTCAGACATCGTAATATAGCTTGTTAATTAAATAGTCAGAAGACAGAATGAGATCTGGTGAACGTGAATGTAGTAGTTATAAGAATGAAGGAAAATTTGTTTGTTTTGTGGAGTAAACAGGGCTGTGTATTCAACAGTCTAAATTAGTAGCGATTTTTGTATTCACAACTAAAAGGATTCAAATGTAGCTGCTCAGCTCTCCTGGAGCTAGGCTAATGATGATGGCTGAGAATATTGGAAGCAGAGGTGAAAATTGTGTTATCTTTCTCCTGTCAGTGGGTTTATTGTAATTGTTACTGGATTCCTTAGCAGTCAGAATGCTTCCCACCCGCCCTTAGTATTATCATATAATTAAAAAAAAAAAAAAAGCCATGAATGAGGTGAGTGAAAATTCTAAATCAGGAGGCTAAACCCTGATAACATGTATAATACTTGGGGATTTTTTGTTTCCCCTTTGTTTCTTTTTATATTAAAGAAGCTGTGACTAGAGTCAAATAAAACTCCAAACTGAAGGCTAAAGTAAAGCTGAGCTGTTTGTTCATTACGATTATAAAAGAATGGATGCTTGTGCACTTCTGCAAATATTATCAGTGTTTTTTCTTCAAGTAGGATAGAAAAAAAAATTCCAAGCAAGTCATAAAGTGGTGATCTGTGGCATAACTTCCATGTCTCTTTGTAAAGCATAAAGCATGGTTATTGTAGCTGAAAGCATTCCTTAAGGGTCCTCAACTATACAACTATTGAAAGTGCGTTTTTACTTCACTTTTTAAGGTTGCCCAGGATTTGCAACATCCCATCTATTTTTTTTTTCCCCTCTCCATTCCTCATGGTTTTGTTTGATAAGTTGTGTTTTCTTGGTCTTTCTTTTTATTATTGATTAGAAATCTGCAGTTTGTCAAGCAAGCTTTTCCCGAATTGTCTTGAATAAACTGTTCTTGACTTTAATGGTGCTGCTGATTAAAGGGTTCACCAATGGCCTAAATTACTCTTGCTCTAATTTAACAAATGTAATTTTGTGCTCCTGTTTTTTCTTTTAAAACGGGTAAGCTAATTATTTTTCTCTCTCCTTCCCTCCCTTCTCTCCTGTTCCTCCCTCCCCCTTACTTCTTTTGTTGGTAGCCAATACCTCTACTGAAACAAAAGATGAATCACTCCATCACAATGTCACAGGAACAGATTGCTAGTTTTCTGGCCAATGCTTTCTTCTGTACTTTTCCACGTCGCAATGCGAAGATGAAGTCTGAGTATTCTAGTTATCCAGACATTAACTTCAACAGGTATGGCGCTCTGGAGTAAATGAAGCTGATAACCCTTCAATGAAAATATTCTTGTTGTCATTTAGGGGAGAAACTCATTGTTTGTTGTGTGTTTCTGTCACTAATTTCAGTAGTCTGCTCTCTGTCTTTTCTGTTTACCTCTAAGGGACAAGAAAACTATGCAGCTATGTAAGAAAGGATCTTGTGTACAGGAAGATATGCTTAATATTCCAGTTTTTTTCTTTTTTTCATGCATGCACACGCACAAACACAATCTTGCTCTGGCATAATTAGGCTGATACAATTTGCTACCTCCTCATAAGCCATTCGTCTGCAAATGGTGCATTTCAGTTGTGCTTTGGGTGTTCTGTAAGTATCTAAATTAAAGGTCCATGCTTCCCCAGCCGTGTTTCTGTTGCCTCCTTTGTGTCAGCAGTGGTGCACATTAAGTCAGATAAATAGGACTTGATTCTTCAGCATCCATACAATCCCATAGCATTTTAAGGCAGTTGTAGAGCTGGATGCTAAAATAAACCTGTCCTTTTTGCTACAATTTAGCCTTAAAATGTTTCAAGACCACAATAAGAATTTAGTTAAAGATACTCTGATTTCTCAATACATGCTTATTGTTTTTCCACAACACTAGCTTACAGACAGATTTGATTAGAAATTTTTCTTCGCATCTTTGATTATTTTTTTTTTTAAATATGCTTATTTCAGTTTTAAATGGGAGAAGAGGACAGAGGCATTTCCTGCTGCAGAATATTATGGTTCACATGGGCTTGTAGATTAGAAATGAGAGTTTGTTGTCTTCTGGGCACTTCCGTAAAAGTCTGTGTGGATCAACCCTAAGTTTATTAGGCTGGAGCTTGGATAGGTTATTGATCTAGAGTTTTTCTTACTCCTCACAGTTAACATATGTTGTGTATATGCTCTGAAAACTGAGATGAAATACAAAAATACTGTAACCTGTGATCCATTACTCTTGGGTACGTGTGCCATAAGAGCTATATTAGACTGGAACTTACCAGAAAAAATGGTCAGACATGCCAATGTACTAATAGTGGTTTTGATGTTTGCTATCTTTATGGGCTAGCACAGGTTTCTCTGTACTGTGTATTTCAGAAGAGAGACCAGTGTCACTGTCTTGGTGTTTATTCCAACAGTGCAGTGGATTACAGAACAGAAGTGTGGGGGTCATTAATGTGCCACAGAATTCGGCATATTTTTCCACCATTAGTTCATAAGAACAAATAAATGAAAAGTAGCATCCGTGCATTAAAAAAGATTTATGTTCAGAGCAGTTAAAGAGGACAGCAAAATTCTGGAAAGAGCTCTCTTTGACTGTACCAGCTGCATACTTCTAGCTGAATTTTATGGGGTTTTTTAAAAGACTTTAAGATACCAGGTTTTGTTGTAACTTAAGCATGTTATAAATCAAGCAGTTACGTTTTTACCAACTACAGAATAAAATGTTGTTAAATCACTGGAGCAAATTTGTATTTTCTTCTGTGAATGTTGCACAGCAAGGTAAAGTCACAGTAGTACAGTGTAATACTAGTGGTTAATTTGGGGGCGTTTTGAACTACTTTTAAATAAAAAAAGCCTTGGCAGATTATTAGGTAAATAGTTACCTGCCATAGACTTAGAGACTGACCCATTTAAGGTATTAACTACTCAGGATTTTCTGCCCTATTCCAGTCATTCCTCCTTTGTTTTTCTGACTTGGCTTCCTGATGCTATCACTCATAGTAAATTCCAACAATGTTATTTAAAAAAGGTAACACAGCAGACAACCTTCAGGCCTCCCTCTTGCGTTATGGATGAGGTAATGCTCAGTTTTTAGTCACGTAGGGTAGAAAGCCATTTTTATTCATTTAAATGCAAGAAAATTGTTGCCAAACTGGAGAAAAGAAGGGAAGCTGATGTCTTCTGGTTCTTCATGATTACAAGTGGCTCTTCCTCAGTGTTTCCCAATTTATGCCATTTTTATTTAATTACAGTTTCTTTTTTCAGTCCTTTTTTTTACGTAATGATTTGTTGAACCAAAATTTTCTCCCCCTATGTATTTTGACCAGATTAGTGAAGTCGAAGATAAGGTCTGACAGACAGTGGATAAATTAAGAGGGAATGTGTCAGTGAGAGGGGGACTGACAGGATAAAACCAAAAGGAGATTGAAGGGAGTGAGTGGTGGAAGCCGCTACAGGATTTTACAGTAGTCTGTCGTGCTACTCTAGATAACCTGGCTTAGTTGAAATCTAAAATGAGGGGGAAGGAGGAGGAAGGAGAGTATCCTATTTCTTTTTCCTCCTGTCAACTGTGTATTTTCTTGCCCTGAAAAGTTAGTCCTTCTGTAGCAAGAACAGAGAATAAAATGTCATGTTTTCAGCTATTGTTTCAGACTTGTAAAGATGACGAGGTTTGGTCCATTGCAGTGTGTATTTTCAGCTTTTGTAAAAAAGCCTTTTGTGAAGCTGGATATACTCAAAAGGCAGTAGACAATGACTGAAGTTAAAATGTTTGTGACTTTTTTTTTTTTCCCCCCTCTTTATAACAATGTTTTGATGTAAAGGCTTTGGAGGCTGCTGCTCTGCCCTGTCTGCTTAGGGATGGGCATAACAGATTGTTCCACACAGCAACCCTTTCTCCCCACAGTATTATAGTCTGCAGCTTTTTCCAGATTTAGTTCTTTCCTCAGCATAATTCAGCTGCTGCATGACTGTGAATGAATGACTTTCTTCTAGGAGTACAAAAAAATAATCTGCCCTGGTTCCCTAATGAAACAAAATTACTGAGCGGATGCTAGCATTGAAGTGATTTTTTTTTTATTTTTTTTTCTTGAGCAAATGTGATGTTCCATGATTCCAGTGTGCATGTCCTTTCTAGGTTCATACAAAAGGCTTCCACCCCTCCCCTCAACTCTTTGAGACTGAAAAAGTAAAATTTGTGCCTTAAGTAAGAAACACAACTGTATAAGCTTTTACTGTCTCGTGTTTTCAGTTTTACATAGCAGTCATTTATCAATTCACTTTATGCAGACTTAAACATTAGTACCTTTTTATACACTATAAAATAGTTACAGTTTCTACATTTAAATGCTGTCATGTTCCTTCTTCCCTCACAGTCTTCTCCCTGTGTTAGGTTTTTATGTGGTATTAACTAGCATATTGTGACTTCCACCCCTACTCCCCGCAAGGTACAAATCTGTTTGACAAAACAACAGACGGTCAGTGCAAAATATTGAGAATTTACTCAGTTTTTCTTTTTTTTTTCCTTCTCTAAGTGTTTTCTGACATGCCATTGCTTGGCGCTGTTACTACAGTGATGATGGCAGGTTGTCTGAATGCTGGTGCATGTGCTAATAACTGCGACTGATTGGAAGGGAGGCCATTGTATATGTTAGTATTAATATAAGTCACCCATGCTTTACCTCTCCTCTCCTGCCAGTTGGTCGTGCCAGGTGAGAGGAGAAAAAGGGTGAGCATTCCTCTTTTGACACTGAAGCACTTAGTTTAATAGTATGTTGTGACACCAGCTGTCTATTTTGGTTGGTCACCCTGCTGCAGACTGAAAGTCATCTGGGTATAATGAAATACTCAGTAATTTAATTGAACTCTTCCCTCTCGTACTTGGCAAGGATGGGCCTGTTATGATTCTTAAGTCATTAATAATGTAATTCATTTGAAATGTAGTTAATAAAATGGAATTCATAGTTTAAATTTAAAGGCTATAATATTTAGGAATTCTGCTAGATAGAATGACATCCGTTCAGTCGCCAAACATTAGATCATACTAAATAGCATAAAATACTGCTTCTGTTCAAAATATCAAGCTAAATTTAGAGAGTTCAATTTTTCTTTTTAAAAACACTTCTATAATAATTTAACATAGCAATAGGTTGGGCAGCTTTATGCAAAAATATCCCATCACACAAGCAAAAAATAATTCCATTTGCCATTTTATTCCTCCTGATAAATTTCCCATGGAACTTGAATGCTGTTGCATGTAGAGCATGAATTATATTGATCTTCCGACATCATCTCTACGATTATGATGTTTTTTGCACAAAGTAGTTTTTATGGTGATGCTCATAATTAATCTTTGTGAATAGTTTGTTGTTTAACGTAGCACTTTCATAAAAAATATATTCCTCTTGAAATATATTAAAGATAAGATTGAATTGTGCTTTCTTGCATTTATTTTTTATAAGATGCTGAAACAGATACTGTCCACTGTCATACAAGATACTGTGCTATGGAGGTTTTTCTTCCTCTGCTGTTGACCCAAGTTATCAGACCTGTATCTTAACACCACAGAATTTGGTAATTTAGGAAACTATCTAGTTTGATTATACGTAAAAGCAAAGTATAAGGAAAAGAACTTCTGCAATCTTGAGTCAGTGTTCTGGATGACTGCAAAGGAGACAGCTTTGTCAAGAACCCCCTTTACTTTTGCTGTGTCTTTGACCTGCTGCAGATCCGTTCTTAGCTGTAGTGTCAAGTTACAGTAACTCCTCTGTTTTCATTTTTCAAAAAACTACAATAGTTAAACTGGAGATACTATGCATCTGTAATAGTTCCCCCCAAAGCAATTGAGGTTGAATTTGTAACTCAAGGTAGTACGCCTAATGACATAAGCCTGGTAGGTCTTCTCGCACACGTATTCGTGGATGCTTTGGTCTGAAACCACCGATATTCCACTAGGACTGAATTTCTTCATCTCTATCAAACAAACCTTTAAAGCAATTTCAACTGATTGGAAATGAGGGGAAAAAACCCACTAGTTAAGATATATATGTCTTTTATGGAATGTATAATATATGAAAGGAAATGGGCAAACTGTATAGTACATTTACGCAGGAGAATTGAAGTCTAATTTACCAGTAATGCAATTGTCTCTTTATAAACAACATCAATTTTGCAACACTAATGAGTATTCTCTGGGGAATAAATTATCCTGTGACTTTGAGAGAACTTGGTTTGGGCTGAGAGATGTATTGTTCTTCTGAAAAGTGGTTCTAGGTTTTCCGAGTTTACAGACACTGATCCTACAAAAGTGATTGGGTTATGCCTGCTTTAGGTCTATGTTCTAATTAGCCTTGGATGGAATACTTTAAGTAGAGTATAATTTTTTGAAAAACTTAAAATCTGTGATAAATAATGAAATACTCTTTAAATAGACAACTTTAAAAGGCTGTAATTCATAACAAGTCTGGCATAATTACTTTGCTGTAGTGACTAAAAGAGTACTTAATCTGAATATTTTTTTTCTTACCTTAGTAAATATAGTAATTTAGTCTAGAATTTAATTGTGCAATGCTGTGGCACGTCCTTTGTTTTAGATCCTCAGGATAAAGCATTTTACCCTGCTATTCTTTGGTGTTGAGTACTTGACTCCTAAATCACCAGAACTTTTTCTTAAAACAAATTTATAGTGCTCCAAGTTACTTGCCACAACAAATAAAGGTACAAAATGAAAATCACAGAGAATAGAGTTATGAGTATATGTGAGCGTCTGAGACAGAAAGGTAGTTTTTACGTCTAGATTACCAACAAAATTACATTGCTCCATTTTTTGTTTATACAAATCTTAAAAGTCATTGTTTAATCTGAAGATGAAGTTCTAATTAAACGTAAGGGTGTTGAATAGTACAATGTTCGTAAATTTAACTTTGAGATGATGACAGCTCGTACCTATTACACATGACAGTAAATAAGAAATTGCCTATGAGGTTGAGTTATTGAATGTATTGTTTTTCTCTTACGTGACTCCAGGGGAATTCAAAAGCTCTAAATTACTTCCTGTATAAGCAGAGAAAAGGAAGGGAGCTTTAATACAGAAAGGTGGGATTCATGTTATTAAGTGGAAGAGACATACACTAGGCACCAGAAAAGCAGAACTGAGAGTGCTGTAGCTGACTTGTGTAAGGTTGTGCTACCTTTTCCTGTCAGGAAGTGCAAGACCTGAACAGTGGGGTTTCCTTTTGTGCTGTCAGAGAGCTGGTTAATTTGCCTGCCTTTCATCTCTCTGGCAGGAATTTCTCACCTGGATCATTCTGCTTTTGATTTGTGTAAAGTCGAAATTTCATGAATTGAAGTTTTGGTATTCTGAGTAGCTTTACTTTTAGTTCTCACTTAAAATATTTTCAATGACTGCAGGACTTTCTAGTAGTGGTTTATGTTTTATATTAGATATAAGAAGTTCTCATTTTAAATTTGCTAAGGTTTCCTCATCTTATGTTATCTAATTGATGTTTAAGTATTCAAAGCTGTCTAGCACAGTGGTCTCCAAACTTTTTTGATCGCACGTACCTATCACTAAAAAATTTTTGAGCATGTGCCCCCAATATATGCATATTCATTTACTTATAAATTACATACATGCACTGCTGTACTAATATATTACATTCTAAAACATGCACAAAAAATAAATTAAAAAAGGATGAAATAAAGATGAAACAAACACTATTTAAAAATATTTTTTTTATTTTATGAATTGTACAAATCTATTGTCTTCCTGCATCCTAGTGGATCACCTTGTGCACCCCCTGGGGTGCTTTGGAGACCAGAGTGGGTCTGGGGTATTGCTGTTCACAAAATACAGGTGTGTAAGCAGGAATGAAACGCCGTGTAATTAATTTCTCTTGGTAAAGGGAGTGTAAATGGTAGCGGTGAAAGACTTCTTGCAGCTCCATTCTTAGTGAGAAGTCCTTGACCAGTAACTGACCGGAACTACCATTTTTTTCATTGAAGTGAGGCTGTAGTGATGTAGCACTCTGGTTTAGAAGGCAGATAAATATTTCAGGAGGGCAGACACCCCACACAATACTTAATCAACTGAAAAAGCCTTTTAAAAAGATACTTCAAGCAAAGGAGTAGTTAATATAAATACAATTATTCCTATATGGTGGGGTGAATTGCTTTTTATATTGAGAGAGAAAGCGGTTTTTTTCTATCCTGTGCAATTATGTGATGAGCATGCATAATTATTATACATTCCAACGCTTACATGATGGGACTCTAATGTTCCTAGACATTAGGTCACTGATATCTATAGGTTGTGCTTGATACATGTGTGACTAAACCTACCTTGAGCACAATTGAATAAGAATGTCAAATAATATTGTGACAAAACCCTTACTGAAACAGTGTTCTGATAACATTGCTTAGCACTGCAAATCAATGCTTAAAAATTTCATTATAAATACGATGCTATTTTTGAAAAAGGGAGAGTTTTATTTTCCTTTTCTGTTCTTGGAATTCCACTTTTTTTTTTTTCTGGGGGTGCGGGGGGAGAATTTGCAGGAGAAAGATGGAAGAAATGCTTCTTGTGTGTTCCACAGTGTAACTGATGAAATCCTAAATTATGAGTTTATTGTGCCATTCCACACTATATTAGTTTTTCCTTTAAGGTTCCGTGTCTCAGTATGAAACTTTAGTTCCCATTGAGATTGCTAGTAATTGAGAATGCTCAGCCTTTTAATGAAAATAGCACTCAATCATATGGAGAGCCATACAAGTTTGACAGTAACATACATAAGCGTAGTATTTCCCTCCCTACACGTAGACATCAGATAAGCTTAGGCTTTGAAATGCAACACAATAGAAAAAGCAAGGCGTTTTATTTGTTTTTCCAAGTGTTTTGTCATTCTGTACATTAAACTCTACTTATTGAGTAGCTCTGTTCTTGAGATTAAAGTTAATATCTATCAGTATTTTAATTTCTGCCTTAGCTTTCCATCTTTCCCCCCCTGCTCAGTCCCTTTTCTGGGTGTGGGTGAAATTTGTCTATCCCTACTACTTCCTTGTAAGTCCTTCTTCCGCTTTTATTTGTAGGAGAAAATGAGATTTTAGTAAAATGTCTTGCACTTGCTTAGATGCTAGTTATCTTCAGTGAGATCGTCCTAAAATACAGGAAACAATACAAGTGTGACTTCAACTACGGTAGTAAAGGAAAAGGCACTTTTTAGTGCCTGTGGTAGTTAAGAAAAGCACACATGGCTAATTGTGGGGACCATAAGTACAAAATTGCGTATCCACAGTTCTGCAGACAGCACATATAAAATGCCATGGATTTATGCATGGGAAGTATTTGAAGTATTATCCTTACTGCAAATTTTAGCATATCATTATAGCGTGGTCAGCTTTCTGGTCTTATCATAGGCTCCAATTTCAATGTAAAGACATGCTTATACTCTTTGAAAGGAAACATTCAAAGGAAGCCCAGCCTGGGGATGGGAAGATATGGGCTGGCAATGGAAATACCAATATGAAATTATTTAGCTGGGAGGTTAAACCACATGATTGTAATGGTTCTTTCTGCTCGTAAAAATTACTGGAGCCACTTCTTCAAGTAACATCAAGGGATCAATTTAGCTGCTTGGAAATTAAATTTTACAAGTAAACTACTGTATCAAGATTATACCTTAATCGGAAACAATGCATTTTGGAACTGTTTATTTAAGCTGGTTCAGCTTCTCCCTAGTAAACAGTATGCATGCCAAGGTCGCTTTTGTGTAGCTCTTAATGTTATTAAATCATGTTGTTGTGTCATTGGAAATGCACCCTTTGAAGTACCTTGTATGTTTGCTGCTTCCTCAGGACTTGAAGGCCTTAGGAGCAGGTTCCAGCTTTCTAAGGGGGAAATTTTGGTTGAAAACATGACAATTTTGAGTTTGCAGTCAATGATACTGCGAAAACCAGAATATTGATTACACTTTTAAAATGCTTTTTTCCACCCTAAAACTTTAGGAAAACGCTAATGCAGAAAAAAGTGCATGCTTTTGTAGTAATTATTGAAATAGTATAAACTGTTGCCTTGTAACTTTAGTGTGTGTTTACTGACAGTTGTTAAGTAATTTCAATTCTATACGTAAGAAATAAAATATTAAAAATAATAAGAACTGATATTGATTAAAAGTTTTAAAAAAATTAAAAAGTGTCTGAATATTTGCTAGGGAAGAGTTTTCGTTTAGCCACAACGAGTTTAACAGTCTAGTTTGTGTTTACGACATTGTTCACACATCTACTTTCTTATGTTTTTAAATCTCTGACTTTGATTCCTCGAATATTTAAGTGTATCTCTTGTAGAGGTCTTGTCTTTGATTAACATTGCCGCTACCCTGGCTTGGAAGCTGGAGAGCCAGGGATAAATGTGCAGCTGTGTTTGGTGATCAGCCCCGCAAGCTTTCCTTGCCCTTGTGTCTGCTAAATTGAAGTTAGCTGCATGGCAGTGGGAACATCTTGTACAAAGCAAAATGGCCTACGCGTGCAGTTGCCAGCAATATTTCAATTACTTCAGCTGAAAGTGGGCTTGCAGTGCTTTGCATTTGAGTTACAGTGCACTTCATTTGGATGAGTTCTTTAATTGGAATTAATGGGTTTTGGCCTTGGGTTCTTCTGTCTGGAAATTGGTCATGTCGTTTCCACTTACATTTTTGGTTTTGTTTTTTTTTTAGTAGGATCCGTGTCTCAGAGCTTGAAGAAGAATTTTATTTAATATCTTATTGATGCCCTCATCTAGTTTTTTTCTTCAAAATAGAAATATTTGCTTCAGAAATAAAACTTCTCATAATGTTGCCTAATTGATGATTTCAGAAGTAAGGTTTAAGGTTAAACCGTTCATAACTTTGCTGTGTTATGCCCTGACTTAAATTCATGGGGCAGGACGGGGCCATTTTCAATTGTTGTAGATATCTCATGCTTTTACTGTTGCATTCACAAAGTTGACTGGTTACTTCGTGCTGCACTTAAAGCTGGGCTGCCTGTGCCTATTGGAGGGAGGTGGTGTTTGGCTTTTCTCTTCTGCTTTTCTTTCTTCTTCTGATTTAGTATAGATTGCTGGAAGTCTTCAGAATCATTAATGTCATTGCGATACGATGATTTTTTGTGGAAATTTAAAAGAACATATGAAGCAGTCAAATCCAACTGAATGAATATTGGTAACTTTAAATAATTAGATACTATGGGGATTTAAGGCTAATCTATAGCCCATTAAAATCTGTGGGGATTTTTCCACTGGTCTAATTGGACTTTAAAATAAATTCCTAATGTTGTAAAGAACTTTTGCTTGAAATACTCTGAAGTCAGGAGTTCTCTGATCTGATTATATGAAAATATGCAAGTAATGTCCTCGTGGTTTTGTATATTGCAAATGTATATAATAAAAAGTGTGTTTGGAGATAGCCATCTTCAGTTTGCCACCAGTTCACTGAAAATACAAAGTGAGTCCATGCGTATTGGTTTAAGACAATGGTGTCTTCAACCTGCCATAAGTGGTTATCCTTTTACGAGTGCATTCTATTTTGGACAAACATCATTTGTAGTGGATTCAGACCTAAAATGTGTATTCAGGACTAGCATTGCCTGCTTTTGGTTTTAATAATTAATTAATTTAAAATATTTATTTTTTCTGTATTTAACAATGACTGGATTTTTGAACAGAAAGTACAATCTATGTTGTGTCATAGTGAAGAAAAGTAAATACTGTGAGGAGGAGGAGAAGGGTGATGACAGCTCTTGTGCTAACTGCTTTAAAAGATCTGATGTATGTAGTTACTGGATGCATATAGCTACTGAGTCAAAATACAGATAATTTGGGACACCACAGTATTCTTCTATCCCCAGTGTATGGACTATTCCCCTACAGCAAGGGATGCCTATGCTAGACCCCATGGCTTTTCAAATTCTTTTGTCCTGTCCTGGGTTTTCTGCCCAGCAGTATAGGTCTAGAAGAGCAATACAGATGTCTTCTCATTATTGTAATTATAGATGGTGTTTTTGGGAATATTTATCTGCTGTAAATTAGATTTTTCAGAAGCAAATCAGCATTACTCAGGCTTTGATACCAGGGGAGAAAGAAGAGAGGTATTTGTCAGAGCTTTCAGCAAGAGAAAAGACAGGCCAATGATGAACATTTCAGATTTTAAAAAAACATTTGGTTGAAATTCTGTAATTAACAGAGTGACTGCGATTTTTTTTTGGTGAGCAATTGTAATGGACAAAACCAAGTTCATGTTCCTTGCCCGTAGCCTTGTAGCTTGATCTGACATAGTTTTTCCAGCTCTGGACTTCTCCTGCCCAGTCTGCTAGTTAGGCCAAATCATGTATTGTCCTGGTTACGCAACAAACTCTCTAGTGAGAGTTTAAAGGATCTGTCCAAAATGAGGCTTCCAGATAAAAGGTCAGAGATAATGTGTGCATTTAGGCAAGAACCTACTCACACACACACATATCAACTCTTTCTTTTATGAACCCCTTTTTGCAAGCACAGCCCTTTGATATAACTTGCGTATTGGTCTGTTTTAAAATAGACCATATAAGTGTGGAGTTTGCCTTCTTAAAGTCCTGTTTGGTCGTTCAAAGAACAGAAAAGTTCTCATAAAATTTTTTTAACCTTTTTAAAATTAGCTTCTGTGACTTAATATAGGTTTTGGATAAGTGTGATCTCTTCGGTCTGTATACTTCATAAGAATGTTTAAATACAGAAAAAAATCTAGTTCACTTCACTACTAAAAGCTAAATTCACCTGACAGCATTCTGGTTTTAAAGGCAGGTTGTCATTCCACTACATCAAAACAAATGAATAATGTTGTGTCATTCCCTTACTTAGACTGTTTATTGGAGGGGGAATCTTATGTCCTCAGGGCTTTCACTGTATCAGACATCTTTTAGTGGACTTCCTACTCAAAGGATATTATTTCTGAAGTCGCCGCTATTTTTCCTTCCAGATAAATTCCATTATGTGTTGCCAGTGACAATGCCTTGTCACTTTGTTGGGAGTGAAATTAAGTGACGCGTGTTCAAGTTGCTGGAAGATAGATGATGCAGTAAAAGTATTTCAGCTAACCTTAAAAGAATACATTCACTTAATGGCTCAAAATAGGATGATTCTTTTTAATGCTTAGGTTTTTACAAATGAATGTTAGAATGCCAGTAGTGTCCCAGTAGATGAAGTCACTTCTGTTGAGGGTAGGTTCTTTTCTTTAGAAACGCTGCTGGTGCACTGCAGCTCTTGAAAGCAATATGGTTGCATTATATTCTACTCTGCAACTTGCTGAGCTGAAAGTGTAGGGTAAGACATTTGGATCTTGGAGTACTCAACATACGTTGAATATGTCACTTATTTTAATCGGTCACTTATTTTAATCCAAGCCAGTCTTTTGTAAATAAAACCAGTAGCTTTCCTGGATGTTCATACTGAAATTATACTCTTTGATGTTACAATATCAAAATATATATGATATGAGTAATATGATATGAGTGACCTAGGCGTTCACTTAGCATCTTCATCAGAAACTTGGCAAGTGGACGAAATTGTCACTCCTAAAGACCCATGTTACAGAGGGGCTGTCTACAGTAGAGTATTTAAATGCAAGGCTGATGGAAATATTTGCATAATAGTTTAAAAAAAAAATCAAATCACAATTAGTAAGTAGCCTAGTTACTATGCCTGAGTAACTATGCACACCCTGAAATCTAATTAATTGCTTTTGTTTGTTGTTTTTCAGATTGTTTGAAGGACGATCACCAAGGAAGCCTGAGAAACTTAAGACCCTTTTCTGCTATTTTAGGAGAGTCACAGAAAAAAGTATATCCTTTATTCTTTTTTTTGAGCTAAAAAGTAGAGGCATGAAAAATGTAATCCCATTAAATGTAGAAATGGCTATGCAGCGTTATGATGGAAGTGTGTAACATAAGACGACTTGCTAAGTACACTGATATTCATATTAATGTCACTTCTCATGTAGATGATTTGTGCAATTAAAATTTTTGCATGAAGCTTACTCGTTTTTGGGGGGTTTTTTTCTGAGATATATGTATGGGGTACATGTAAAACATATATAGATACATTTTTCATTCCCAGTATATATAAAGTAGGTGTATATAAGTGTGTGTATGTGCATACATAAATATACATAGATATAATGTTTGTAATATTTGCAACTACTTGCTGCACTGCATCAGAGTGAGATGTAGAGTGAACTTGGCACCATATGTAGTCATTAAAATCACAGGCTTAAAGATTCTGGATCAAACTTCAGATTTCCTGCAGTATGCTTACTTACTCCTTTGACTATAACGTTTATAGTTCTGAGGGATTTTCCCTTACTTGTATTCATATTTCAGGTTTTTCCCTTCTATTCTCCCAAAGCAAAGCTGTTATGAAGTTTGCCTGGTTTAAATAAAACAACTGATAGCAGGACATGAGATAATCCCAAACTCTTTTAGAAGTTAGTGTGATATTTTTCCTTAGCGTGCGTAGTCAGATCTTCTGTTGTTACCATGAATTTGAATATCTGCATAAGCTTTCAAAAATAGATTTTTGTGAGAACTGCATCAGAGCTTATGTGTTGTATTTTGAGGGAGAGATTTTACTGCAGTAGGCTGTCACATCTGCAGTAATATCCTTATACTGTTTTTTAAAATAGCTTTTTCTTTACATGTCAGTATTTCATTATTTGCTTCTTATGCTCCCAGAAGGGTTTGTTTTAGAAGACAGCTTTAAACTATTAAATATAAAAGTCCCGTTATTTGGTTCAGTCCATCTTTGGCTCATCATTTTAATTTACCACAAATTAAATGCAGCTACCTCCTGTTTCAGCTATCAAACTTTCAGCAACATCAGTAGAACTAAATCTCTGAGGTAAAAACTAAATTGTGATCTGTGTGTGGGACTGAGATACAGTGCACTAGCTTTTTTTTTTATACTTAAGTAATAATATTTTCACGAAAACCAAATATTAAATGTATGTGGCTGTCCCTGACCCCCTGTGCATATGAAATCTGTTGGGAACATGCCTTATGAAACTACTGTATTAGATTTCTTAATGTTATAACTTCAAATAATATTTAATGAGATTCTTGAGCGTTCTTTTCTTGAGTTAAAAATTCCTATCATACCTATAAAAGACCCTGTTTCATATTCTTTTTTTGTCCAAGGAATTAGTAAGACTTAAGTAACTTACTTTTATAAATCACTGTAATATTTTTGCAACTGTTTTTATTGTAAATGATAATTGAATTCCTTGTAAAAGAACACAGCGGAGACTCTTACCAGCTGAAAACTTTGTGCTCAAAAGGTGAATGCTTAACTTGTAAGATATCATCACTGATACCAGAGTTCCCTTGTGGAAAAGCACTTGATTACTGAAAGCTGTGCACTTTTTTTTTTTTTCCCCCCCAAGAGTGGGCAACCTTTTTTTCCCTAAACCCCTATAATTCTGGAGAAAAGAACAGGATTAGTTAAGGCTTTTGGAAAGATATGTTTGTGCTTTACATACTGTTTTGAATATTTTTCACAAGCCAGCACAGTAGACTTACTGGAGCAAAGAAATGAGTTTTTATTAGCATGACATCACCTAATAAAAGGTTAATACTATCTTTCTGTTGCAAAACTGAACTCTTTTGAGTAAAAGAAGAGGAGAGATGATAATGCGTCCTTCCTGCAATGAGCAATGGCTCTTTTTCTCTTGGTGGCAGGAGTCTTTTCTCAGTTGAAATACAGTGAATTTCACTAACATCCTGGCAGGGCTGAAAACAGCTTGATTTGGAATCCATCAACACTGTAGCTTTATTGACATAGCAGGACTTTCTTGGAAATAGGAGCTTCTGCTTCATCCATCTGTAGGCTGAGTACCCTGTGTGTGGCCTGTGACACTGAACAGTAGTCACCTCTAAAGGTTCACAACTTCTTTTTTCTAGGTGGCAGCACATCTTACTTTAACGTCAACTATCGAGTCCTTCTAGTAGTGTTTACAGTTTAAGTGAAAAATCACTTAAGAAATAGCTTTTCCTTGATCTGGAAAAAGAAAAATACTCAAACTTCAAAGGGAGAAGTCTTCATGTTACTTGTTTCCAATTTGAGCATGGGCTGTCAGGGGAAGATTCAAAGCTGCTCTTAAGGAAAGTTAAGCTCTTGTGTTTCTGCCAAGAATGATGTATGTTTGCAATTTTAAAAACTTACCACTTAAAATAATCTAAGGACTAAAGCTCCAGTAGTTAATACATTTTCCTCTCGGGTTGGTTTACCTGTAGAACCTACGGGATTGGTGACCTTTACAAGGCAGTGTCTCCAGGAGTTTCCAGACTGGGAAAGGTACGTTAAACATCCTGCTCATCTAAGAAATTTCTTAAAACAGTGATATCTGAATCCCATTCACATCTAATTGATTCAGGCCTGGAAGTACTACAGAAAACAATGTTTGCTACGGATTGTTATGGGGAGAAGTACAGAGGGAAATGGGTGAACTGCCACAAGTAGTTTGAGCATCCTGAATTTTGGAGTATGTTTGTTGCCTGTGAAGCCAACAAGTCTTAAGTGAATTATTAAAGCAGGACGTCTTTACTGCTGTTGCTTGAGTGGGGAAAAAAAAGAGAGATGACTTGATATCTGAAATGACTGGAAATATAATGAAGCGTGAGTGATAACTAGCATGAAAACACAAGTGTTGCAGCTTTCTTGCTGGTTAGCAAGTTAATGTGGGGCAAACTTGTATGAAAAATGTAGAACTTCAATTTCAAATTTGGGATTTTATGGTGAAAGATATGGAGAAACTGAAGAATTTATTGTTAAACCATTACAAATTGTTTCTGAAAGGCAAATGCATTTTCTTTAATCCATGGGGGTGTTTTTTAAACCACCTTATGTTTAAGGTATGTAAGAAATCTGGGGTTGGATGGGTTTTCTTTTAAAATGGTTGTCGTTGTGTGGAGATTCTGTAATCATCCTTTCTGTACAATATTTTTCCTCAATGATAGATCTCAGAAAAAGCTGTCCAGATTGCATGTCACCTATGAAGGCACTATTGAAAGCAATGGACAAGGTATGCTACAGGTAAGCAATAAATGTGGCTTTATGTCATGTTTTTGTCATATTTTTATGGTCTGACAGCTTAAGTTATTTGTTTATCCTCAATTGACTTAAATGACAAGGTGTTATGCAGTTTAAAAGAAACATCAGAATTAATTCCATGGGCAGTCGTGATGGTGTCAGTATTCCCCAGCTCATCTAGGTTTGCACATGTACCTGTTACAGGAAGAGCTGACAGAAAATCACAAGCCCTGAACAGCTTTAGGTCTTTTGGTTCAAACCAAGATCAAAGATTGACAAGATAAGTTTCAGGCTGGGATCTTGATGAGTTGTCAAGGGTTTCAGGTTTTTTTAAAAAAAATTATTCTTGTGCCCTAGACGGTGACCAGGTCAGTAGTTCAGGAGACTTTCTTGCTGCTGCCAGCATCGCTGTTCCGGTCTGAGCGCCAGTCAGCTAAAAGAGATTCATGAGGAGGATGTCCTGTCCATATCTATAGCAAGGAACATATCTGAGTTTTCAAATTAGGTTATTAAAAAAAAAAAAAAAAGTCTGTCTTCTACAGTTCAGTTACCAAAATATTTAGAACTACTTTAGCCAGGAATAAGTGATGCAAAGGAAGAGGGGGAAGGAAAATACAAGGACTTCTTCTGGAAAAAGCAGGTGCTAGAGAACAGTAGAAAGACAAAATTTGCTAATAAAACAGTTAATGTGTAATGATTCTCCTCTCTGCAATGAGTGTCATTTATTCTGTTTTTTCCAAAGTCAGACTGTTAGGTTTTGAAGGGAGGGAGCCATCTGTTGTGGATTTGGTCTTGCAGAGCAGTTGGGGTAGTGGAGGTAGCTCACTTTCTGTGGGTTTTGCTGCAGGAAAAATCCTAAAATAATTAGCTGCTTAAATATCATGGTTGCTATCCAGGTAGCATAGCTCAAAAATTGCTCATGAGCAGAGAGGAAGTGCTGAAGGGCACAGTTGTTTGATCCATATGATGTATCTATGAAATGAGACTGTAGCGAGGAGTGGGTTACTGGTCTGGTGTTCCTCAATGCTTTCTCCTCAAACTTTAAAATGCCTCATGACTGTATGAAACTTAAGGTCTCAAAATGTGCATTGAAATTATTATGAACTCAACAACAGCTCAGCAATAGTCATTTTTCTGCTGTTTGTCTATTCAACTATATTATAAACTTAGAGGTGAGAGAAGGTTGAATTATGGTTTTTTGTGTAGTGTTTAAATTTCTGTTGCGCTCCTTAAATTCAAGCACTGCCTAGGGAGTGATATTTTTCCTCCTGGCTCTTTCAAATCTTGTCAAAGAAAATACCTCTGCTCAGATGAAGAGCGTTCTCTCTGGGAGGGAGCAGGATGACTAAGACAAGACCATCCCTGAGGCCACAGTGACCCCAGCCTGGGCTGGCAGGGTCACTGGCTGGGACGAGCAGAGCAGGATGGTGACAATAACAGTTTCTGCTGACAGGCTGGTGGTCATCAGACAAATGCAAGGTGGTAAGTCAGGTCACCGAGGTCAATCCTAGATGTCTGGTCAGCAAGAGGACATCAGGAGAGGACAGGGCTGGGCATGGGTCCGTATCTGATGTCTCGAGTGAAGTCCAGGACAAGGGGCTGTGTCTGTACGGAGCCACGTGCCAGGGGGTGAGGACGGGGGGGCCCAAGGTGAGGCTACTCAGCACAGTTAAAGTGCGTTTGGAGACCTGACGCACTGAACATCTGGATAGTTTTCATGTTACTTTTTTGTATTGTAGTCAAGTTAAGCAAGTCTTAAACAACTGAAGCATGTTGGTATTTCCAGGATAGATTTCAGGAACGCTTGCTGTTGCAGTGGCCAGCTCTCCGTGTGCTTTAGACTTGGCTCTGACTCCTGAATCAGTTGGTAATCTACAAAGATTTTCAGAGTGTCGCTCCAGCAACTTTTGTTCCCCTCCTGTAAATGTGTTCTCATCGGCTAAATAAAAATCAGTAAGAAGCTAATAGCATTTGAAAGATGAAGGGACTTTTTGAAATTATAAATTTATATGGGCAGTTAATTTGTGTAAATGCTAATTCCTTTATTGAATAAACTAATTACTTTAAAAACTGTTTTCTATATAGAAATGCAATTTGTAAAAGATGTGTTATTGTAGCAGAAGTTAGAGACCAGAGCTGCTGCGTTTCAAGCAGAAACCTTAATGATCAAAATGACTGGCTTTGTTCAAGGGTATTTCAAAGAGAATTCACAAGAGATTCTTTTACGTACAAAACAACTGGTACAGTGTCGGTGCTGAGCTAAAAATGCTTCAGCAGGGGCAGCTGAGGCAGAATGCTTACTAAAGGACAACTTAATAAGTCTTCAATGTCCATAAAATGCAAAAAGAATACCATAGCTCGCTGTTTTCATCTTTCACTTTTACTGAAATGTATTTTATTCTTAAATATGTGCTCTTCAAAGAAAACCCACAAAACTTGGACTCAGAGCATTTGAGATGCAGAACTTTATTTTGCTGCATAATATCTCACTTCTCTTAAGTTTTCTGAGAAGTAGAAAGGAAAAAGAAAAAGCCACGCTGTTAATCAGGTTCTGTCCTGCTGCTTGTGTTTTTAAGTGATAGCAGCAGATTTCAACAGAATTGAAATTTGTGCAGGGCGTCATTTACCTTGGTAACTGAAAAGATTGTATTCTGTTTGCTTATCTCATAATCCTCCTGAATATGTTTTTGCTAGGTTGATTTTGCAAACCGTTTTGTTGGAGGTGGTGTGACGGGGGCAGGACTAGTACAAGAAGAAATTCGGTTTTTAATCAACCCAGAATTGATTGTATCGAGGCTTATCACCGAAGTCTTGGATCACAATGAATGTCTTATCATCACAGGTTAGTCTTTGCAGAAGATGTTTCACATCTTATTCTGGTTTTATATACAGAAAATATATTTCAAGTTGAAGTTTAGTACGTTTAAATGCTGTAAGGATAAAAAAAAAGAGGAGAGGAAAAAAATGTCAATACTCATTTGACAAAGAGCTTCCTTCTTCACCCCATCTCTTAAGACCATAGGACCGCCCTTCCAATAGATGTTTTGTGAAGAAAACCAGAAAACAAAAAAAGGACAGGAAGCAGACAGAACTGTTTATATTCTACCCAAATGTATTTGAAGGCTCAGCATCTTTAAGAATAGTAGCTAAAGAATACTGTTGGGCAATGCAGGTGAAAGTCACAATTACCAGCTCTTAGCTGGTCCCAGCAGGTAATGCTTCTGTTGTGTTAAAGCAGGGGTCTTTTTTTATTCCTGTCTGGAATTTGTAAGCATTTGATGTGATCGGTGGGTTTGAAGACTCTGAGAAGAGGAACTGCCTTCTCATTGACAAAAAGGGGAGAAAGTGAAAGAGGAGAAAATCACATCCATTAAAAAGGGTAGAAAGTCAGGAAGTGTCTCTGTCTTTGATCTTCTAAGTTACAAACGTGTTTGTGTTACTTGTAAGTTAGTTATGTCTTTGTAATTAACAACATCAGAACCTATTGTTCAGTCTGCTGTAATAAAAATGTTGGGTTTAGTTACCTGAGCTGCCTCAACAGTCAGGAATTTGTACAGATGGTAGAACACGTTTCGTGGAAAAGTCCTTCCAAAGCACTTTCTCTCACATTCATGCACAGGAGAAGTTTGAGCTTAGATCTTGCAAATCTTCCCTGGTCCTGAGATATTGATTGTGCTGGGCAGAGCGTCTTTTGTTTTCAGTCTTAATGCTTGGTAATCTTTTAAGACAGTGTTTTATTTTGTTTTTCCACCCTGACAAAATTAATGCCTTTTCTGAGAAAACTTTTTGATAAATTGTTTTTTGTGATTACCTTTTTAAAAAAGAAGAGTCAGAAAATTGGCCGTTGCCGATTTCTGATGTGTGTTTTGGATATGATACTATAACAAGATTAAGGTACTGAAGTGCTGTCCTCCAGGTGAAGCTCTTCTGGGGAGGGTTAAAAACAGAGCACAGCTCTCAGTCTGTGTAATAACTGATTGGGGGAAAACACTAAATGAATGTTTTGAAAGACCTTCCATTCCCCTGCAATAACTAGTGATTTGGCATGAACTAATAAAGGTGAGACTGTTTTTTCACGGCGGCAATATTCTTTTAGTGTTCTTGAGTACTTTATAGTGTTTTGCAATTAGTATTTTGTGATATGCTGTTCTTCTCGAATCGAAATGGCAATTTCATCATTTTCGTTTCATCCCTGGAGCTCTTCCACCTCGATTCTTAGCCAAGTCTCCACTGCGTGTCACAATCCTCTGGATAAATTACATTCTTTGTGACGCATCTTGACTCAGCGGCCTAATGGGTATAACTGTGTAGCTTAAATTTGCAGAAGAGTCTGAGAAATTGGAGAGAAATTAAATTTGTTGTGATTACACAGTATCTGGTTAAGATCACTGCTGTAATGAATATGGAACTGGTCATGTAAACAGTCAAGTTCTTCAACACAAACATGTACCTACAGAAATGTCAGCAGCAATGCCAAAGATTCCCACAGCTGCATTTCTGGTAGAGCTGTGAATAAGTGTCAGTGTTTTTCATTCAGGGTTTTATTCCTCTATTTTTTATTTTCCCTCTGAGTTCACATATACTTGGGCAGTATTAAGAGCAGATGAAGCTGTTCCATGTTTACTTTAAATCTACAGATTGAACAATGGCCAGTGCTGGCCATATTTTAGCAATGCATTTTCAGAGACTTTTAAGCACATTACCCGTGCAGTAAATGAGATCAGGTAATTGGTTCAGCTGAAAATTTACTCAGAGAGGAAAAACTGTTTTTCAGCTGGATTTAGCAGGCTGATCGTGCCACTGCTTGGAGAACCGGAAGACTAATGGTGGTGCAAGATAAGGATCAGAACTGATTGAGAGGGAGAGAAAGACCTTCCCCTCAGTTTTGGCAGTAAATGTGCCTTTATATTAGTGACTACAAAACTACTCTTGCGCTTTTCACATGTACTCCTTTTTCTTCAGTGCTAGTGCACTCTGCCTTTTCAGAGGTATAATTTCTAGCTCGTGAGAAATACTAGAGGGACAGTCTGGTGGGGTTTTTCCGAATCCCTGGGAACTTTGCTGTAATTATTACAAGCTTCACAAAGAATGTATTTTTGAATGACACTTTTATATACTTTTGAGTTTAGGTAGGCTTTTTTAGTCTATTTTGTAGCTTGTATTTTAAAGTTAAACTGTGCTATTATACTGTACTTGTGGCTTGGCATTTTTTTAGCCCTTTATTTTTCTAATGGGAAGAAAAAAGATTCACCAGAAGCACTAGCATATGCAATTTATCCCGTACTGCTGCTGTTCTCCCAGCAACAGCACTTTGTATCTCAGTACTTCACAGGCAAAAGTGCTGCCAGTTGAATAACCATTTTTGTCTGACACATTTCCGGAGCTTCACTTCTGAAAACCCATTGATTTTCATTAACT
The DNA here is from genome assembly GCA_013398295.1 of Chionis minor. Lineage (NCBI taxonomy): Eukaryota > Metazoa > Chordata > Aves > Charadriiformes > Chionidae > Chionis > Chionis minor. The sequence continues at coordinate 33,566 of VZSF01011124.1, read as the reverse complement.
TCGGGTTTCTGGGACATGAGTTTAGAGTTCCTGTGATTTCTTTGAGTTTCTCCGTTATTGATTTTATCTTTTCTTTTTAATATATAGATGTATTTGTGTGCTTGTTTGTTTCCTGGTGCTTTCGTCGTCAGACACTGCTCTTCCGTAAAAATTAATGAAAACAACGAAGCTTGAAAAAACCAGCTTAATACTCTGACTGTCGTTTAATCTATACTGTTACAAGATCTTGATAGCCTAGTCATTTCTTTCCACATGCTAGACACCAAAGGAAATGCTTCCTCTTCAAAGTTGGAAGTTTTGCTGTGTTGTCTCCTGAAGAGAGCTGTCAGAAAAGTCACGTGTCCCTTGTCTGTTTTTTCTTACTTTCCAAACGTATCAGTAAATCTGAATGTTACCTACATCAGGAAGTCTTTTAGTGAAGGTTGATAGCCTACAATACAATTAGAAGGCTGACTTCTGAATACCTAAGCTTCTCACAGTTGTCCTTTGTATGACAGCATGGGGGGGTGTGAATATATACACATATTCTGCCGTCACAATTTTGATAACTTTAATTTTGTAACATGAAGTGAATTTTTGGTGAGGAATCGTTTACCATCCCACTCATTTTGCATAGCAACTTTTCAAAATAGCCTGGAGTGAAATTTGTGTGCCCTCAGTATGGTTATATCATCTAGACAAATCTAAATAAATAATGAGTGGATAATAGGGCAGATAAGTTAAAGAAGCGCTGATAAGTCTTTTCAGTTAAAATGGGGAAAATGGCTTGAAGTATATGCATCATTTTAAACAGCTTTTAACAGCTTGTTTCATATGCTTAAGCCTACTGAAAGCAAGCATTCAAATTCCCTTGTCAGATGAGCTTAAAAGTGAGTAGTTTTATGTTTCATTGTTCAACTTCTTTTTATTTTGAGATTGAAAAACTTTGAAAATGAATTTAAACATTTGTATTCTCAACGTATCACCGATCCGTGCAATAGCTAGGCGCTACTGTTGTCTTAGTAATCAGATGGTTTGTGCTGTCAGCTTACAGGTCTTTCTAAATCCTATTTTTCTGTTGTATTTATAGGCATAGCTGATGTCACGTTTGTAATTAAGGGGTTGTTTAACAGTTCTCTTCTTACTCTTCTGTAACTTGTGCCAGACTGTACCTGCATGAGCTGAAATTTTCCAAGCAAGGTATTCTTTTCAGTCCCTTACTTTAGAAATTCAGCTGTTGCGAGCTCAAAACAGGGGGCAAAGTTATACTTTTGCTACGGCATTACTTCAGGAGTATTTCTTTGAAGCATTTGTGCATGCTCAGGTTTTTAAGCAAGGTCCTGAAGTTTGGTAAAATGAGGTGAAAGGCAGCCGTTTAGAAACGTTATGATCCTTATTCTCAGTTAAAATGCTCTTCTTGGTCTTGGGATAAACCTTTGAAAAGAAGTCCATGCAGTAGACTATAATAGCTAAAATTACTGGAGGTCTTAATGTACTACTTTCTTACAGCCCTTAATGCTTGCCAAGATACCCTGCTGGACTCCTTAGAAGAGCAGCCAACTATGTTCCAGACCGTGGTTTTGTGGGTCCTTGAGCTTCTACAGAAGTAGCTTCTTGGTACCGACCGCTGCAGCTGAGAGCAGTGGCTTTTTGGTCCATTCGGTGCCATTAATTGCTGTGATATCTGAGAACTTGTGTCAGGAACCACGGTGCAGGAATCATGCTGAACAAATGCAAAACAAAAGGATAACGAGGGAAAGGGGTGATTTGTTTGGCAACGGGACCAGGAAGCTTATCAGTCCTACTTATCCTTATGTAAGGTTGCCCTCAAGAGACTGTAGGGCAGCAAACTGGGTCACACTGGCGTGTTGGAAATCTGCTTGGTTTCTGATCTTCAGAGTCTTCGTTGGCTTTATGGATTTTAATTTTGTTAGAGAAATAAAACTTTTTAGGTAAATAAAGGTATAAACATATAGCTCACCGTATACACTTTTGAATCTCTTTATAGCTTTTGTCTCACGTTTCCTAAACTCTCAGCCCAGACATTTGCTAAACTGTGATCAAGTAGGGTTGCTGAGTTTTCAACAGTGGAGTGACTATTTTATCGTCATGTTTACAGGTAGTAGCCTGAAAAAAGAAAAGCAAAGTGCTGGTGGCACAAGGGCTTGTAGTCTTTGTTAACCAGTTATTAGCCTGTAAAACTTTAAAGATGACAGGCATTTTACTGAGAAGTTATTGAACTTGAGAGTGGCAAAGTTGAAAACTATCTTCTTGTTATATACTGGACAGCATACTTAGATCTGCACTTGTAATGTCCCGTGGTGGATGCTGTGTATCATCTGTGGAAAAGAACCAGCTACTGGTTACCAGAAGATCTTGTATTCTTGGTGCAGATACAAATCTCTCTTTTCCACTGCTTCCGAGAGCTGCACGCTCATTTTGAGAAACAGTGATTCCTATGAAAGATTTGCCCAGTGGAAAAAAAGTAGGTATTTTGTTTGTAATACAGAAAATCATTTGTTTCAGGTACTGAGCAGTACAGTGAGTACACAGGCTATGCAGAAACGTACCGGTGGGCAAGAAGCCATGAAGATAAGACCCCAAGGTAAAGTTCCACATAAACATTCCAAGTGATGGAATAAATAAATGTATACATTTGCAAGCTTGTTGCTTTAAGTATTTCCTATCATTTGCCTTAATAGAGAATTTGATTGTTTGATCCTGCTCTCTTCAGTAAAGCCAACAAACTAAGAAAGTTATATTAATAATGACATATTAATGCTAATAAATGGTACCTGCCAATATGTCAGTTCTTAAACCAGCATCTTTTACAGTTAATATGTATTTAATCCAAATTTTTGTTGAGATACTTACTGAACCGTGGGTTGTAATGCCACAAGAAGTTTGACAACCGTACCTCAGGTGCTACAGTGCAGCTGATGTGTGGCAAAATAAGATTTAATATCATGAATCTGAGTAGAAGCCTCTGAGCTCTTGAATGTATTTCTCCAGCAATGTTACCATAGTATATATACAAAATTATCCATTTGGTATAGAAACATACACAGTTTGCACTCTCATTTAAATGTTGTAGGAAGACAGAGAGACAAAGTGCTTTTCTTTGACCTTGTGTTGTTCTTAGGTCCTTAATAAATAGCACTGTGTAATTAGATTTGTTTCACGTGTATGCCCAAAGTCTAGACAGAGTATTTCTATCTAAACTTAGGGGGAGACCTATCTCATTTCTGATGTTGCTTTCATTCCCGACCCACAAAGTGCCCCATTGTCTGTTATGAGCTCACATTTCTAGCTGCTTCCAACAGAGAAGCTGTGCAGGGAATTGCTCATTTTGGATCATAAATATATGCCCAATATTTAACAACTAATGGCATCTACTTTTTTCCTCTCTCCAATTTTAGGGATGAATGGCAGCGACGCTACACTGAAATTGTTGCTATAGATGCATTTCACTTCAGACGTTTCCTTGATCAGTTTAGTCCGGAGAAAATTAGAAGAGAGCTCAACAAGGCCAGTAACTTCTTATAAAGGCCTGCAGTCTAAGGCTATTTCATTAATGTTTATAGTACCTTTTCAAATATTTCTGTATTATTATCTTCAGCTAAGGAAGTTCTTGCTTAGTTGTGTCCCTTATAAAAGGTGAACATTTCAAGGTTTTGCTGCTCAATATTAAAGCAGAAACTTGTCAAATAGAATTACTCTTATCCTTTGATATGGTATTCAAAAGTGTATTTTATTTAACTTTCAAAAATATAAATTAAATTTGGATATACATTTTGTTAACTCTTCCCTGTCCTCCTCCTAAATTATGGTTTTTAAGTTCTCTTCCTGGGATTGGCTCTGCTGAATCCTACTCAGTCCTGCAGTCACAGTGCAGGAAGGGGTGCCTCATGCTTTAATGACACGGTTGACAGTTCATAAATACGATGCCACTTGCTTTTCTTCCACCTTTCTTGTTTCCTCTTGGACTATTGCCGTATTACCCAAGAGTTTAGCTTTTCATATATTGATGTCTTTTTGAGATCAGGTCCAGCTGTTCGTAGGTCCCCTATCTTTATTTGCACAATAGCTGTGAGGATTGTTGCAAACGGACATGTGTGTATATCTGCCTGTTAGAGCGTGCAGTGAGGAGGTTGTTCAGAAGACTGCTAAATCAGGCAGTTTTAGTCCTTCAAACAAAACTTTCAGACTGACATTCAGAAACAGCATGCTTCCTACTAATAATTCTTAGACATCATTAATTGTTATTACTACGTATTCAAAGCGGTTGGTCCTTGACCTTAATCTGCGTTAGCTGTGTGTATATAAAATGGCATAGTCAGCTCCAGTGGCTGCCCCTCTCCCCTGCCCTCCCTAATTTGGGATTTTATCCTTAAATAAGATATTTGAGTTTATAGGTGGTTCCCAGTCCTTGCTCTCTGCCCTGGACTGTGCGTGGCGTGATGTTTGGGAACATCGAGTTACTTTCCCAAGCCACGGCAGGTGCTTTATCATGTTTCATGGCTGAGATTTTCATGTTATTTGTTTTTCTTCTTGTTTTGCTGCTTTTTTTTCTCGAAGCTAAAGCAGTCTTTTCCCAGCTGTTGAGCTTGTACTTTTTCAATGACTAGTAATTGCCATCAGTGAGCTGTTTATAGTTCAGAGACCTCAGCTTTCAACCTGTGCCAGTGTTTTCAAGGCCTTTGCTGTTACCCCACGCATGAATTTTATCTCCTAACAAGAGATGCCTGGAATCAATCTCCAGTTCACATAGCAAATTCTCCTAAGTTAATAAGAAGGCTAATGGGCCAGAATGAGGACCTTGCATGGTTAGTGTAAGGCGTAGGTAGTGAAAGGTCTGTGGCTTGTTATAGCAATGGCAATGCTATTTTTACTGGGCAGCTGAGTATAAGAATGTTTATGCAGTTATACTATATTAGTGTACTTATATTTGGGTTCAAAACATGCTAATGATAAAGTCTGCTTAGTGTTCTTCTATGTTTATAGATGCAGTGGGCCTCTGCTTTAGCTGGGGTGTTAAATATAAGGGTACAACACTACCGTTTGTTGAAGTCTCTTGCTTTTTGGAGTATAGGAAGGTATAGAATAATATAGGATGCGTTTTAAATAAATTCAAACGTAGGGCAGTGTGTTCCTGGAACAGGCTGCCCAGGGAGATGGAGGAATCGCCATCCCTGGAGGTATTTAAAAGACGGGTGAACGTGGTGCTGAGGGACATGGGTTAGGGGTGGTTTTTGGCATAGGTTTATGGTTGGACTCGATGATCTTGAAGGTCTCTTCCAACCCAAGTGATTCTATGATTCTAATTCTCATCTGGAAAGGGAAGGGAAATACACCTGAAAGCTAACTTTTTTTTTTTCCTTTCCCTCCTCCCAGAAATGATGTACAGTGCTGAATGACTAATTTAATTTAGTCATAAAACCTCAGCATCTTGCCTAAAGTAACATTCATCAGCTTGTTTCTTCATGGTTGGTAATGAAATTAGCCCTGAAAAAGACAGTAAATAAATTTTGTAAACTTCAGTGATATCTTAGTGCAAAATTCAAATTACCTACTCGAGTGAATTTATGATCTGCCCACAATTTTCAGTATTATTGATTACGTTTGGATTTTTAAAATAAAATTTTAAATTATGGTAGATCCATGCAACTTTTATACAGTGTGTCAGTTTGGCTGATGTTGTTTGATGAGGGCTGATTGGTATTTCAAGAAACTTTTAAGCCCGAGTTAATTGTCTGTTTACTACAGTAAAAAATTCATTAATTTTATTGGAGGTTCTGTAATATTTTAACAAATCAAATATTTTTCAGTGTACTATGGGTGGGGTTTTCAGTTTGGTTTAAAATTAGTATTAACCTTGAGATTTTCCTGTGGGTGAAATCAAGTTGATTGAATAAGCCGCAACTCTGTTTCTATTGTGATTTAATAAATCAGGACTCAGTAAGCACAGTATATGCACGCAGGCTTTGAAATACAAGTGTATTATTAGTAGGCACAGCTCAGCATCCATTGGTTTCCAGAGGTTCTTTTGTTTATCTGTTATTTTGTTAGACATTATCCTAATTCTGGTTTGATACATACTCAGAAAACAAGATTACTATTGTCTAAAGTCAGCTGTTCAGAATAATAATAATAAAAAAAATCATTGTATCTGATTTCAGATACAATGTAAGAGATGTCACTGTTTCATCCTTGCTAGCCCCTTGAGACTATTGCCTCATAAAGACTCTCACTAGCAATAATTTTTCCAGCTGCAAGTTCCACTTTCCAAATCCTAAGGAACTACTGACTTAAAACTGGGCTTGCAATCCCACTCATAAATGTCATTAAGGCTATTTTGATAGTCATGGATTTAAAAAAAAGAAAAAGAAAAAAAGAAAAGGCGAAAAAAAAGCTACAGCTTCCTCTTTGGCAAGAAATGCTTCCCTAAGAATTATGGTATCTGGAAGAGTTATGTTTCAAACTGTGTTAACTGTTAAGAACTTAACAGCTTTATATGAAAACTAACCAATTGTAAACATCACACAGCTTTTAAGTAGTATGAAATACCATCTATTTGAAGTTGTGCGCAACTTAAAAACATATTCATTCATTTATGTAGTTAAAAGGAACAGCTCTTCTGCTTCCTGTATGAAAGCAGCTGCTTTAAAACTGCACAGAAAGCTTTCATGTTCCTGTATTCCTAGGTGAAACCTATTTAAAAAACTGGTGCGTTGTCTATTTTTTTTTAAAGTGATTAGTTTTATCTGTATCCTTATTTGCTATGAAAAAAATCATAGGGGAGCACTTACTTAGGTATTTTTCTTCGTGGCTGCTGAAGCCCTTCCATGTACTTGCTGACATTCTTATTGTGTCCGACAAGACAGTTTTTGTTCTCTGTGTCCTGGTGAGTTGAGAAATACATGCCCGTTAAGTAAAAGCTGGAAAGAAAATGGCATGCTGTTGCAACACCAATCCATTTGCCTTGCTGGGAGGATGGAATTGGAAGAACTGTTGTCCACGCAGGCAGAGTAATAGCTTGCTTGGCACACTAGTTTCATACAAACATGCTTTGGACATGAAGCACACTGAGGGCTCTCGACTTGAGAGAGCTGAAGAAGCTGCATGCACCTGATTATGTGTAAGTGCTCCTTATGCAAACTCTGTATCGTGGTACCCTGCTAAATTATAACTAACAGGAGTCTGAATTTGCAGCTTAGTTCAGACTGGAGTGAAACCATGGGTACTCCAATCTGTACCAGACAATTGTACCAATTCAATAAATTTTTGTACCATTGAAAAAGTTCCCAAAGAGATTTATCCTTTTTTCTACACATGGAAGCACCTGTCTTTACTCAAGACTTCATGGTGAATATCACACTTTTTCCTCCTACCCTCATTTATTGCCTTAGTCCTGTATTCTAAGATGCCATTTTGTATTTAATTTTCAGTTTTGAGGAATTTCAGTAATACTGGACACAGCTGTCATGTATGTTAGGTGGGCCAAAAAGCAACAAACATAATACCAGTCTACTGTTACTTTCTGCTCTGGCTATCCTGTAGCTGCTGTGAAATCCCTTGGAGTCAGCACCTGTATCTAATTTTTAACTTGGATCCAAATAAGGCAAAATTCTTCTTGCCTTAAGTTCTTTAGTGATTTACCTTAAATTTAAAGGAAGACTAATGGTGTATTGAAATAATCTGAATTTGGTATTGCTAGAAGACAATTCTGATTATTGTTATCATCTTATTGTTTGAAAATATAGCAACAGATTGCCTGTCAACTTCTTCTGACTCTTAATTGCCTGCAGGCCTACTGTGGCTTCTCTCGACCCAACGTTCCACCTCAACATCTCTCTGCAATAGCCACAGGAAACTGGGGATGTGGTGCCTTTGGAGGGGACTCCCGATTAAAAGGTAAATTGTAGCAATTCATTAATGTCCAAACAAATAACATAAATTTTGATTCTTGACCTTATTTTTCTTTTTTTTTTGTTCAGGTACATTTTTGGGTTTTTTTTTTTTTTTTTTAATAAATACATCTTAGTCAAGAATTGGAATAACAGTTATACTGTTCCATAGAACTGGCTCGTTAGCTTTGATCTTTAGGCCATGAGTAATGTACCCTTAAATGACAAAAATGCACGCTGCTTTTATGCGCTATTTTCAGTTTAAAGTTTGAGGTAGTGCGTGGTGGTGAAATGTGAAGTTTACAAAGACGTGTAGCACTGAAACTTTCAAAAGCACGGACACACAGTATTAGTTCACAAATGATCATGTTCATTGCAGTTCTCAGTCATATAAATCAGTTGACTTTTCTGGGGTAGTCTTTTTAGATTATGCCTAAAATTTGTATCTCTGCAAAACCGTTTAAAGTATCTGGTAATTTGCAAGGCTTCACAAACTTGATGGTAAAGCCTAATGTTTAGTTTTGCCCCTTAATATATTGCTGTATGCCAGAGAGGTGTCCAGTCACTTGGACGTGCTCCTTTCTTTCCTGACGTGCCTGCTCTGTCACGCACTTTCTCATGTTCTTTTATTTTTAGAGCATTTATAATGTGGCAGGTATCCCATGCTTACATTAGGTTAAGACTTTTTCCCATCAAGTCTGGAACTGATGGATCCTTACACTTAAATTGATATCCTGATTCATATAGTTCTAAGTAGAAATTTATTTTTTTGTTGTTTTCAAACATTTGGAGAGTATTTAAAATTTCCTTCTCTGAACAGCTTTAGATAGTTAAATCGAGACAATCATCAGGCTACCAGCTTTGTTAGTTTTCTTTCTTAATGTGTTTTATTCATTGAGCATGGTTGGTTTTTTTTTCTCAACGCCCATTGTTTTCATGACAGTTGGGTTTTGATTTCCTTTATCTAAAATGGGCTGGCAAGGGCAGATTGTCAATATCAGAAGTAGTATTTACTGCAGGATCTAATCATACTTGATTGTGATTAAGGAAAGAGGTAATAAATGCTTTGATTTGCATAAGACCTCCTCTTGGATCTGAACTGTTATGTCCTGCAGATATTTTTTTAATCTATGGGTTTTTGGTAAAAAAATATGGCTCACCTGACCTATTATTAGTTCAACATTAGATGTGACTTTTAGAGTAGGAATTGCTCATTACAACGCTTTACTTCCTCTCCCCATCACTCAGAGCTCAAACCTGAAGTGTACTGACAAATACATGACCGCCAGAGTTGAGTCCATTTGGTGAGGTAGCCTGTAAGAAAAATCTGTGTGTACCCAAAGAAATGAGCCGTGAGATGTGGTGCTTTGTAACTTGGGTATGAACTCCAGGCAGAACAAGAGCATGTAAAGATTTGAACGTTCTCTCAGTTATATTTTAGCTTAAAATTTTTGTTTTAGCTTCCATTTGTGTAACTTTTCCTCTGTTTTTGCATCAACCTTATTTATTTCTCCAAAGTCTGTGAGAATTAACACTTACAGCAAGGTACAGCACTGGTGCTGTTATAAAAAATCATGTAAATCTTCATGTGTACTCTCAAGTTTTCTCCTGTTCTTTTGGCAGACCTTACAAAGACAGACACTGGTTTAATTTGCATTTAAGTTACTCTTTTTGTAAACTCAGCTTAAGTTCTTAATTGACTCTGAAAAATCAGTACTTAATAAAGACAATTAAATGACAGTGATGTGCTGTGGGATATAGAGCCAGTTGTTTAGTATGTGATGTTTTTCCGCTGAGCCGATGCTGACTAGAAACAAGATGGGTCCTTTCAAACAAGATGGCTTCATTCTTTTTTTTTTTGTAAACTATGAGCTATGAAAAGACTACAGTAGTTTGTCATGTGTGTTTTTGTCAGAATAGACTTGCATTTGATGTGTAATAACCAAATGAAGTCTTTTCTAGTTCACAGAGATAACTCCCTGCACAGTCAAAAATGCTGAAGGTGTTTCTCCCTTTTGTTGGAAAATGCTGTATAAGGTTATTCTGAACAGAAAATTCTCTCAGTGGTTTCACCTCATTATAAACAAATTTCTTACACTGGAGAATAATCTTTTACACATCGGGAGTCATAAATTCTTCATTTCAGAATATATTTTAGAAAACGCTGATATTATCAGTGTCATGGTATTGCTGAACCCAGATAAAAAGCCTTTGTTGACTACACAGGCTTGACAGTGTATTGCAATGACGAAAAAGTTTTCATAGTTTAAAATCTTGCTTTTTCATTTAACATTCTTAAATATACACCCTTGTCCTTTCAGAAGTAGTATCTGGATCTGTAACAGAGACTTCAGAACCTCCAAAGGTTTTGATGTAATTGGATATAACTGGATAAGCGCCATAATGCATTATGATATTTTCTTATGATTTTTTTTGGTCATGACTTAAAGGAATGTGATTTTATAAAAAATATGGTTTCACTCAGGGTCACATTTGATGCAAAACCTAAAGTCTTCTTCAGGGAGGAAAAAAATAATCTGGCTTTATAAATTAAAGACCTGGTATGTAAACAAGACAGATTACAGCTAAATAGGGATATTTCCACAAAATTTTTGTTTAAGCTTGAGACTTTCAATACTGAGAAATGTATATTTATATAATTGGGAGAAGTTGAAGATCTTGTCTTGCTTTTCATAAAGTATAATTTAACAATTTTTTTCCTTTAATTTAAGGATAGTTTAACATTTTTTTCCTTTTTCCTATCCTTTTCATAAAAGATAATTTAACAATTACTAGCTGCAGGGGCTCTGTGCAACTGTTGAAAGATTGGAAAATGTTTTATTGAAAATGCAAAGGAGGTGATCTGATGAGGCATTTCATAAATACATGAATTTAAGTTTCTTACGATTGTGAGAAAGTACTCTTTAGCTGAATTGGTGTTCTTTCTTATCTGAGAAAATAAAGTTCAATAGGCAGACTGCTGTCAGCTTTAGAAAGACCCTTGTGTAGGATTAATGGAAGGAGAGAAAAGAATGCATCTTGCCTCATGTAAACACTTGCGACATTGAGGTGCCACCGTGACAGTACTGCAGTTCTGGCGACGACGCGAGGAGTGTTGGGTGTTGAACCCAGCACAGCATTGCTGCGCCCGCAGTAGTGGAGCTTCGTTCTGCTTGTCCCTGCTGTGTCTCACTGATCTCTGCACTTCGGCTGCGCTGCTGCAACGGTGCCGCAGTAGGGGAGTCCCTGGTGGTCACATCCTTTCCTCTGCATAAAAGGGACTGAACATGTAGGGCCTGAGAGGATAGTTGGGTCCCCAGAGGGATTTGTGTTGTGCTTCTGCCACCCTTGCTGGATGGTAGAAGGTGGCATGTCAGCACAGCTGTTTCTTCAGGTGCGAGTCCAGAAAAGTTAAATGGGATCCTATCGGCTGGGTGCAAGGGGTAAGAGAGCCCACATCCCTCCACTGCCCTGTACCACAGGCTCCGTTGCTGTTCCTGTGATGCTCCTTTTCCGTAGCATGGAAATTTCAGATGACACTGTGTATCATTAATGCCTACAAGATTGTGAAGCCTGATTGTTGGCAGAAATTTTGACCCTTGTTTCATAAGATTTATAGCAATTCAAAATAAACACTAGGATATTTTTAATATCTTCTGTAAAGTAAAGCTGCGTTGTTTGTTTGCAATGAATAATAAGATTCATTAGGTTCTGTTCCCCTATGCAAGCAAGTTAATTAGACCCTTTAAAAGCTGAACTACTGAAGCTTTACCAAGTCCACAGCTGGTTCAGTAGTTTAATTAAAATATCATTCCCAGATTGAGATTAATTTCACATGTGAATCATGTAATTTATAATTTTAGCCATGGGTTTACAGGAGGGGTTTTTGATTTAAAAATGGAGTATTTTATTAGATCTCTGTTTAAAAATGCGAAAGACTCTTGAGCTGAGCTATGAACAGCTTTCTATTTAGTTTCCACCAGCAGGTGGTAATGCAGTATGTATGCTAGTTTATTTAAAAATCAATCTTTCCAAAGACAATATTAATCACATTTTAATTAACTCTGCTTACTGGGTAGAAAAGGAAAGAATTAATATCGGAACCACACCCATAGGCTCCGAAATAATACAAGTGGTAATAGATGAAATAGTTGCTGGGGTCCATTACTTGGCCTGTTGCAACATTACCTGAGATGAACATGTGATTGGTTGCATGCACGTCTGTGATGCTCCAGCCACCTGTTACTGGTTGGTGAAAAAGCTGCGCTCTTGTAATAGTTTGGTGCTACCTAAAAGGGTCATGTTTTTTCTTTTCCCCTTCCCTGTTCTTGGCTGTACGGTCTGGTGCCCTCCCTTGCATCAGCTCTGGCTCTCAGCAAACCTTTCACTCGGCCAATTCCACTGCTAATCTAGCAGAAAACAATTAGCTTTTATTCTTTTGTCCTCTAACCTTTCTGCTGGGTTGGTGAATGGAATTGACTCAGTGACATGTCTGATCAGCACCTGAGAGCTGCAGAAGAGTCAGGAGGTGGATGAGAAGGGGGAAAACGCAGCTGGACCAGGGCCACTTTCTCCAATTGCAGTGGGTCATTAGCTTGGCTCAGCTCAACTGTTGATCAATCCCCAGAGGATTTCTCAAGATGAATCTTCAAAAATCTGTTTCCAAGATAGGAAGCATTTTTCTTTCTTTTCTGTACAGAAAAACAAATTCTGTCTGTTTTGTAATGTTAGCCTTTGGCAGAACTTGTGACACAGCCTCATCCAACAAGTTTGACATAAAGCTGGAAATTAAATAACCTGAATTGCATTCCTGGCATCACCACCCATGTTTTATAGGTCAGAATGAGCCATCATATTTTATGCTGCATACTTCTATTATCGGTAGGATGGACACCTAAAATTACGCAGTGAGAAGCTGCAGAACCACAGCTCTCCTTTTGGGAGCTAAAAGTTGGTTCAGCTCCTGCTTTGTGTAGCTTACCTACTGAAAGGGTTAGCTCCCTTCCTTCTGGAGGGTGGCAGTGAGTGGAAATTGTGATGTGGTAGCAGATGCTTGTGACTCGATGCAAGCAGCTTAAACCAGGATGTAAGATGGCGCTTTGTCTTACGCTGTCGCACACGTTCATTGGATAATTAATGGCTGTGTGCTGCTTGGGGACAGACATGGACCCAAAAAACCCCTTTGATTTTTAAGGACAGTGTTTATCTGAAAAGTGAAGGTGGTTGTTATTGGTGACTTCAGCAAAATACTTTAACACTGTGAGCTGTAGTGCCCAGTATTCTTTACTTTGTTTTAAAAGTGGAAGTAAAACTTACCTGCCTGTTGTTTGAATTGCTTTGCAGCATTTACCTTTATTACCATACGGGTCATATGATTACTTGCTGAAAACTTAGGCTGTGTTTTTCCCTTCAGTAAATTGTTTTCTCCTGTATTCATGTGTGTAATCTTTTTTTGTTGTTTCAGCCTTACTACAGATATTGGCAGCTGCCGAGGCTGGACGTGATGTTGTTTATTTTACCTTTGGAGATGTGGAGCTGATGCGGGATATTTACAGCATGCACACTTTTCTCTGTGAGAAGGGCCAAACTATTGGTGAGCATAAAGAAATCTTTTCATGTAGCAAAGAGACTTAACCATCTCTGTCAGTTGAAATTGTCCAATGAGAATTATTGTCATCAAGTCCTGAACACAAGCAAGTGCTTGGTGTATTTGCGCCTGTTTCCAGAGCATGGAACTCTCCTGATTCAGGGTCAACTGCACATTGATACCTGTTAGAAGACTTCTAGAATCCTTTTGTAACTCACTTGGGAATCACATTGCAGAATCTGGAAAATATAGATACATGTGGTAGACAGAAGTTTTGCAAAAGTTTTTAATATAACTCAAAATGCTTTAAAAAGAGAAAATCTGCGTATCCATTCTTGATACAGGTTTGTTTTATAGTGGTTCTGGCTTGATCCTGCAAGATGAAGTGGTGGTCAGATGTGTTACCCAGTAGCAGTACAAGAAAAGCAGTGTGTCCGTTGCACCACTGTGGTTTTTAAATGTCTTTAACTTCTGGGACAGAAGCACAAATTTAGATAATTGGCGATATGTTTGTAAGTAGTATGTGTGCAAGCCTAACATCTGGATAGCTTGTGCAGAAAGCGAAAATAATAACAGTAATAATGATTAAAAGAATATACAAAACGAGCGATGCTCAATGCAATCGCTCACCACCCTCTGACCAACACCCAGCCTGTTCCCAAGCAGCAATCACTGCTCCCCAGCCAGCTCCCCCAGTTTATATACCGAGCGTGACGTCATATGATGTGGAATACCCCTCTGGCCAGTTTGGGTCAGCTGTGCTGGCTGTGCTTCCTCCCAGCTTCTTGTGCATCTTCTCACTGGCAGAGCATGGGAAGCTGAGAAGTCCTTGACCAAGGTATTACTTAGCAACAACTAAAAGCATCAGTGTGTGATCAACATTATTCTCATGCTAAATCCAAAACACAGCACTGTAGCAGTTCCAAGCACAAAATTAACTCTATCCCAGCTGAAACCAGCACAGGGAGACCACCCCGTGTTCTGAACAACCTTGGAAACAGTTGTGTTCCCCGTACACAGTTATCTACCTCCTCTTTCACCGCTCGATTAAGATACGTTCCTAGCCACTGTCTCAGTGTGGGTGTGCGCTTCTAGTCTTCAGCTGCAGTCATATATTCTTCTTATGGCACGATCTTACATTTTTAAAATTATTTCTTTTTGTTTTTAAGGGGACATTTATAGGCTGTTACTGAGATATTACAGTGAAGAATGCAGAAGCTGTTCTACTTCAGGACCAGATGTCAAGCTGTACTCTTTCATATACAACACCATTGAGTCCTATGCAGATTCTACTGATGATGATGATGAAGAAGAAAAAGGGTTATGCTTTGAGGATTAAAATAAATGTATTTGATCAGAATAATGTTCATCTCCTCCCACTGGTATATTATTTGAATTGCTGGGTATAACGTGAATTGGATTAACTTAATATATATTGACTGCGTTGGTAGTTACATATAACACCCAAACAAAAAAAAAAATTACCTTTGAGAGACAAGATTTTTGTTGTTTGATGTTTTCATACATGAAAACCTTGTTCATGTGTGTACAGAAAAGATTTCTTTGGTAAATCTGGTTTGCATTATAATCTGTTAACCAGGATATTTTGGTAGATATTTCTATTTCAGTCAAGAGATTGCTGAAAGATTTAGAATATTTCTCTGTACTCCTTTACCTTTATTTTTCAAAGATCTTACCTAGATTTCTCATGTAAGCTTAGTGCTGGAGTACAGGCAGCCATGTAACTCCCGTAATGATTTGAGAGAGAAGCGTTGTAATGATTATTCTTACTGAAAATTGTCATAATTTGATTACCTCCTTAAGACTGCCACAGTACCTTCATTGTTTTTATCAACTTTTTCATTCATTTAACTTAAAATGTCCCGGGTTTAATCTGTTTCTTAATAAATGGTCAAAAATGGAAAGATTCTGAAGGAGCTATAATGCATTTCACAACTGCCTTGTCTTTATCGAATCAGATGTAAAAGTTAGCATGAAGAAGTAGAGAAAAAGTGAAGTACGGGAGGGTGGGGAAATGAGAAATGTGACCAAAGTTGGAACTGGAGAGAAGCATTTTTACATGAATCTCTTCAATACCGTCTTGTTGGTGCTATCTGTTACAACACTGAACAAGGTCTTAGAGATGTTGGTATATTTGAAGTTTCTCAAGGTTTGCTGTTGGTGGCAATATCATTTGAATTAAGGTCTGCTAGTCGTGTTTATATTGTCGTACCAGTTCTCCTTTATCACAGTACGCATATGAGTGAGTGTAAGATCCCCATGGGATGACATGAGTGAGGAAATGGAAATCACTTGCATATCAGTGGGAGGAAAGTCTGTAGGCTACAGGTAAGGACATGAGGTCTTGTTAGGCGCTTGCACCTGTGTCTTTTTAGGCATGGGAGCGATCATGATGAGAGTGCAAAAGAGGTGTAAAAACTGTGCTATTACTATCTCTGTGAATACCAAATTAGTGTTGCTGTAGTACATTAATAGTTTACACAAAACTGCAGATACATCTGTGACAAAACTTTTCCAGGTCTATGTACAGGGCCAATCCGTTGAAATGTTGGTGTGTGAGGAGATTAAACCCAGTCTAAGTTTAAGCCCAAATTTGTAAGTTTAGCCTCTTCTGTGTTAGTTTTTCTGTCCTGTCATGGTTGCTATTACCAGTTTAGCAATACAAGGAAAAACCGTAGCAGGAAATGTAGTGAGCTAAGGCTCTAGTATCAACAAATCCTTTCGGCTAATGTCAGATAAAGCCTCTCCAAGCCTGAAACACGACATGGTAATTAAACGCCGGAAGCTGTTGGCAGTCTGGCTTACAATAAAGCACTCGCTGCTCGAGCTGCTCTGGTGGAAGCAATAGCAAAGACTTTGGGTCATTTATAAACACCTTCAGAGTGCTGCACCTTTGCGTTAACGCCAAGTGGGCAGCTTGGAAGCGTGTTGCTCGGAAGGTGACAGACACAGTAGTGTAAGGGCTTCTTCCTATTCTTCCAGCTGTAGTTTTCTCCATGCCATCTGTTACAAAGAGAAGATTTGGGCTAGAATTTCAGGCCTTTTCCTGTGTTTGCAACTTTTGTCCTCTTTTCTCCTGCTCCTGGTGTTTCAGTGTTGGCTCAGATGCTGGCAATAGGAATAACAGTGTTTTGTAATAAGCTCTTGTTTGGCGTTCAGGTTCAACTATGATAGTGCTTCTAGATGCATTGCCGATGATAAATGTACCCTGGTAATTAAGACAAGTGATGGAAAAGTGGTGCTATCTGCCAAACTTTTTTCACCTTACTACTCAGGATTTCCTGTAGAAATGGTGAACAGAATTTGTCCCTAAACAACTGGAAGAAAACATAGCAAAAAGCTTTAGGTGGCTCCATACGACCTCCCCTTTTATTGTAAATAAATACATCTTTATTAGTGCAATATTAATTTTCATTGTGAGGGGAAGTGGTTTGTCAGGTATGAAAAATGTACCAAAATAAGATGGCATAAAATTCTACTTCAAGTCTAGAAGCAGAAAAGTATATTTAACTTTGGAAAGATTCTCTGAAGATCATATTATAGAGTATCCAGTTAAGAGAGTTTTTGCCCTGTCAGATGTTTCCAGGATTATCCTAGTGACTTTATGCAGTCTGTATTTTCATTGAGAATATTGAGAATTTTCGAAGATGGGGAAGAACGTCTTTTGTTTGAGATCAGTCTTTAGGATATGTTTACCATATATTTTTTTTTCCCCCCTACGAAATGTGGTTGTATGGACAGGAAAAAAGGAAAAGAATAATTCATTTTCTGTTTAATGCGTCATCTGAATAAGAGTGATATATCCTACATTCTGCTGTGTGTCCCTGATCTTGTAAAGGGCAATGTTGTAACAACACTTTGAATAGGAGTTTGATCGCATACAGGCTGAAGATAGTATTTTTCTTGGTTGTTTTGGGTTGGTTTGTTTGGGTTTGGGGTTTTTTTTTCAAGCAAAATAGCCCAGAGTTAACAAAATAGGAACAGTGTTACCTTCCGGTGACTTTCTGATTCAATAAAGAGCTGAACTGCCCAGAATGCTGCATGTGGAAGCAGGAATTTTGCATCAGCCCAATACATGCTCTGCCTCTTTCTTTTTCCCCGCCGCTCTGTGTTTATAAACTACCTGAAACGTTTTCTTTCGCTAGAGATGGCTTTTGGTGCTCTGTTTGAAGTAGCGTGGAATGGAGATGCTGATGATCTCGTCGTGCAGCCCAGTAAGCTTCAGTTTCACTCTTCTAGAAACCTGTTTATGGAGTATTCTGGTTTGCGTTGTTTGGGGTTTTTTTTTAATTACTTCAGCGATGTTTGCTATATGATTTCAAATAAAAATAAACTTCCTACCAAAACTTTTGTTTTATACTTTTTAGCAGTTAAATTGAATGCTCAATCTGAAACAACAACAGGCAGTCATGTAGATTGCAATGTTGCCTCATAGTCAAGTTTGGTGTCGGAGCAGTACTGTCGTTTTATGGCTCTTGCACCTGAATTCCTCACTTTTGAGGTGTTCTTATCTAATGATGAGTACCCATTACTGTATATATTAATTTATAAACTGTTGAAGTGTTTCTGACATTCTTCTAAACTTACAGTTTATGCACCATTATATTATATTGATTTTTCTGGATCTGTATGCTAATGTTTACATGATTTTGTAGGAATACGATTAAAAAATTCTGACTGAAGCAATATTGTGTGCTTTGTCTCATAATACACTTTCCAGGACAGAGAAATTCCAGCGTATTTGAATGTACATGGCACAGATAGTTGTAGCAGTAAATTTAATAATTCAAGTATTTTGACACATAAAATATAGCTAAGTAACTTATTCTTACTGCACAATATTGCTCCTATCTGCGTGGCAATGTAAAAAGGAAGTAACTGCTGTAAATTGGAAGGGTGTGAGTGTGAGATTTCATGTGTGTATGACCATATGCAGACATTTTGATGTTAATTCCCAATTTGCTTTTGGTAAGCAGGATCATTCTTTGAACTTCATGAAGGAAATATAACTAAATAAAACCATATAAAATGCTAAAAAGATAGAAATAATGAACATGTTGCATAAAGGTTTGTATGGTTTGTAAAAGTGGGACCAACATCTTCCTAAATGAACAGATTTAGAACTGTTTTTCAAAAAATCTTGTTTTAAAGCAGTAAAGAACTGGTTTGTTTGGGGTTTTTTTTCGCATTACAGAAAATTATGATAAAATTGTGATAAAAATTTCTGCTTGCTCCTGTGGTTTTAGATGTAGACGAGCTTACTGAAGTTTGTGGTGTTAATACTGAAGGATTTAGCCTGTTTATTCTCCATAAGAGGCGTTTGGCTGAGTGTTGGGTAATGTGGAGATGACGGACTTCTGGTAGCGCGATGACTGGGTGGAGAAGGGTTGATGTCCTTCAGGATGTGCCTCGTAAATCCCAGGTGATGGGGCAGCAGGAGAAGGTGCTCGCACTCTGCTGCTGCAGTGGGGAAGCAGTTGCCAGTCTCTCCTGTGCCAAGCTGTCACCGATTTAATTGCAAGCAGCAAACACCCTCAGGAATACGCTTTATTAATTCTTTAAAGCAACTGGAGCCCCTGGAGATAACTCCTTTGGGATAAAGCACAATTGCAAGGGCTGCATCCCCATGGACTTTTGCCATTTTTCTCCGTTACAAACCATTGGCTTCCCACCTATGTCAGTGCTTCAGGCAGACGAGTCCCAGACAACTGTATTTCACAACTTTTGATGCTTCCATTCCAAAGAGTCTGTATCCTCTCAGCCTAATCAGCTTTACCTGGCAGAAAGATGGACAGGTGGATGTCAGACCCGGGGATACCAAAAGCTGTCACGAGCTCTGTAAGGTTCACTGATGTATTTGTGTATTAGCCAGTGCAGGGGGAGGCAATATTTGTTCTGCATGGATGACTGGGGAGGGGGGTCCCCTTTTTATTTTTTAAAAAAAAAAAAAAAAATCTGCAAAAAGTCTCCTTTCACTATTTTGTGGCACATTTTTGACAAGAGTGAGAACATCCATAAAATCACAGAAACTGCAAGATGCTACAGCTGTCTGAAGCTGTTGGGGTTTTTTTTTTTGTTTTTTTTTTAACTAAGAATTGAGTATTTATGATCTTGTTTTGTGCCAACAGCGTTTCATGCTCGTTTATCATCGCTTAAGTGAGTGTGACCTGGAAGCTGCATGGGAGGTATCTGTCACAGATAACTCCATTACAGCAACACCATCAATTTCTGCTTAACGGAGCTGTCAGCCGGGGTTGCGTTCGGTGGTTCTGGTAAGTGGCTCCTGGCACGCAGTTACAGGCGGCGCTGATGCCTTCCAAGTCCTCCGGATAGTGCTGTGGTTTGCTGTTCCCACGTCTGCGGACACGCGGGCGCAGGGCTGTGCTTGCTGGCTAGTTGATACGCATATTGCAGAAGCTTAACGAAACTGTCGCAAACGATAGGGAGTGCAGATCCCTAAACACCTAGTTAATCAGCTGTAAATCCACCAAGCAGAGGAGAGCGGAGCACGTGCACGATGGAGAGAGGTTGCGCTGTCTTTACAGTCTGACTGTGCCGGCCAGTACGCACAGTTCCCACGCCTCAGCCTTTACAGTCGGCTCTTCTCTAGAGCCAATGGAAAATGGATGGCACTGAAAGTCCTTTCCATGGCTTACCCGCTGAACAACAGGGAGAAGGGGGGGGGGGGGGGGGTGGTGTGTTTAGTTGGTGGTTTTTTTAATGGTAATTTGAACAGGTGATAGTAAAAATGGCAGATTTGTTACCCTTTTTTTCCCACAGAATCACAGAATGTCAGGGGTTGGAAGAGACCTCTGGAGATCATCTGGTCCAACCCCCCTGCCAGAGCAGGTCTACCTACAGCAGGTTGCACAGGATGGCGTCCAGGTGGGTTTGGAATGTCTCCAGAGTCGGAGACTCCACCACCGCTTTGGGCAGCCTCTTCCAGTGCTCTGCCACCCTCAAAGGAATGAAGTTCCTCCTCATACTCAGATGGAACTTCCTATATTCAAGTTTGTGCCCGTTGCCCCTTGTCCTATCACTGGGCACCACTGAAAGAAGCCTGGCCCCCTCCTCCCGGCACCTTCCCTTTAAGTATTTGTAGACATTGATGAGATCCCCCCTCAGCCTTCTCTTCTCCAGACTAAAAAGGCCCCACTCCCTCAGCTGGGGAGTTGCTTTTTGAATATCCGAGGACCGCTTTGATGTTCAAGTTTTCAGAGCAACAGAATCCAGGGATTCCTTCACTGGATGTAAAATGGTAACCCCTGTCTCATTAGGTAAAGATTACTGAAAAGCCCCAACTCTTCTTTCTGTCCCGAGTGGTAAATGTTGGTTTGTGTAAGTCTCCTCTTGGAGAATCCAGGAAACACACAGGTAACCACCTACCTTCCTACCTACCCACCCCGTACAGAACTTTTCCACAGACACATTGTCTCCCCTGTTCTCAATTATATTCACTTGGAAGACCCCGTTCAGTGATGGGGGAGGGGTTTTTTATTCTTTAAAGAGATGTCTGCTACAACTGCTCAGAATTCTTATATACATTATAGCTGCTTCTGTTTGCAATTAATATTATCAAAGTGAGGTTCTCCACAGATAAAAACTGCCTTCGCCAAATGGGAAGGGAGGAAAAACCAGCGGAGCAGGTACGTTTTTGAAGTTCATGTTTAAAGTTACCAAGAAACAATGTAGTGATGCCACCAGTTTGGATGCAAGACACACGTGGGCGTATTAGCATTTCATCACTGTCCCCACACAAATGCTGAACTTCCATTCTGAAGGCTGTTTTTCCAGGGAGGCAGTTATGACAAATTGCAAACTTGTTTTGATGTCTCATGCCATCACTTTTTAAATATGTCTGACCTTAGCTAAGGGTTAAAGGCATTAAGAGTATTTTTGTCTGGAAGTGTAATGTTTGCTAGCTTTTGTGTAAACTGTAATTTACATTAGGAATAAGGTCTGGAGTGTGTGAGAAATTTAACCCTCTGTAAGTCTTGGCTGGATGTGCTCCGGGATGGCTGTGGAGCATCTGACGTCTCCTCCTCTGGGCGGAGGGGTGCTTCAAGATGCAAAAGGGGAAAGCTGCAATCTTCTTGCTCTGAGCTGGTGCCTTCACTTTTCTTTTACACTCGCTTTATGGAGATACGTAGAAAATTATTTTGATTGTTGGAGGACAGTTACATTTATTCCCAGAAACTGCTAATAGTATCTGTTCAAAAAACAAACAAAAAACCAACCAACCAAAACAAACCAAAAAAACCCCCATAACCCAGGAAAAGAAAGGCAGGATCAGGGTAAAACTTCAACATTTTCAGATTTATTGCAGGAATCTGCTATAGTCATGTTCTCCAAATATAACGCTTCAGTTCTCTCAGCAATCATTAAGACTAGCTACAAGGCAAGGGGTTTTTTACCCCTGCTTTGCCTTTAATTTCCAAGTTTGCAGGTCTTTGCAAAAAGGGCAGAAAACACTTTAGGGGGACAATTGATTTTTTTGTTTCTGGGTTGCCATCTGCTACATGTTGGTGTCCAGGAAGAAATGCCTGCCTGCGTTGCTGTAGGTGGCTGTTTGAGAAAGGTTTTTTCCTTTGTGAAAGACTGTCCTGACTGGATGCTGATGGTAGCTTTGCCTTGCTTACAGGAGAGGGGAGAAAAGAAAAAAGAATAATAATTTTTTTAGAAAAGCAATGTTTTTCCGAAAACAGAAGTGTGAGCTCTGACTGACTCCAGTAAGTTCATTTTGGAGCTCAGTGGGGAAATGACCTTACGCGGCCATCACGTTGCAACTTGAGAACTGGGAGTGAGAAATTATGGAAAACTTTTTCCAGGCTGCCTCATTAGGTCAAGTCGTTTTGCTTTGTGTGGCTGGAACACCAGAAAGAAGGTTTTCAGTGAAATACTTCCATGGGCTTGTGCATCTTCCTCAGTAACGATGTTCCCATGTCAATGGTCCTGAGTAGCTGCTGTCCCCTTTGCGGTCTTCAGTAACTGGGCAAGGGAGAAACTGCATGTGTGTATGGAGGGGGCAAGGTGTCCCCTCCGGCATGCCTTGGCTTTGCAGGACTGACGAGGATGGAAAGCAATAAAAAAGCCTTTTCCCATGGCAGGAGTTTGACCTGCTCCACTCGTAGAAGAAATTAATTTGTTGAATTAATACGTTGTGCTATTTCCACATCAGGTGTTACCTACAAAGGGACGCTCGGGAAGTTCATGATCCTGAACTATGACGTTGGTTTGGGTTATCCCTAAGCAGAAAAAAACTTTGTTTACTTCCGTTTGAATGTAGAGGAAGCTAAATCAAATCAATTAATTTTGAAGAGCGTCCTGTCCACTTAAGATTTAGATGTATTTTATCTAATCTGCTTTAGAGACACTTCAGAGGAACCTTCCTGCATGGCCTGATACCTGTGAGGACATCTCTCCTCTGAGTGTGTACGCTGGGATTGCAGCTGGAAGTTGAAGGGAAGTGCTGAATTTTTTAATTTACTTCATTCATCAAAGAATCTTGGCACACAAGACGCAATAAAGATATTCTGTAGATTGGAGCGTTTCACCGTAGCATGAAGTTAATTTTGCTAAGATTTGAAGACTTACCTTTTCAGAACTGAAGGTTAAGAAAATTGCTTTGAATAGCTAAATCCCGTTATTGAATAATGACAAGATTTTCCTTAATGTACTATGAGTTGATTGGATCTAAACCAAAATGTCATGGAAATAAATTAAGGTAATTGTGTTTTGCACGCTTTTACATAGAGGATAAGGTCCTAAAAAATTGTATTTTCAAATCCAGAGCTAATTCTCCCTTCAAAATGCCTGCATTGTAAGGTAATTACCCTGTTGCAGTTTTAAGTCATTATTTCTCCTGTTGCCTGAGGAATTTTACAGCAGAACAGTATTAATAAGATGCCAGGAGTACAAATTTCATAACTTAATCTCTGTCATAAACGGCAGTCATATAGACAAAGTGGCATTTTCATTCATAATTACGTGACCTGCGGCAAATGTGGGTCAGAAATGAGGGATATTTGTTTCTGCGTTCTGTGGAAAATCAAAACTTCCGTGTTTTGAGGAGAAAGGTAAAAAAAAAAAAATAATAAAAATCAGTGTCTTCTGGGCAAGAATTCAAGGTACTGTAACTTTGAGGCTTTGAATTCTTCCACGTTGTAAATCTCAGCTAAGTGGCATTTAAACTTTACTGTTGGTGATGAAAATTCCCTGAGCGTTTGTGATGAAAAAAAGACCTACTGATTGATTTGGGCCATCCTTCCCTCATTCCACCAATTCCACGTGCACAAAAACTAGCAGCCAAACCCAGAAGATTAAATTTAAAATGCAACAGATTCAGAGCTTTTTCTCCCCCCCTATCCGAAACTTGACTGTTTGATTGCGGGCAATCATGAGGACTAGATGTTTTTAATGACAACTAAGTACCTCCTGAAGTTGTCTGACTTCGGTGTCTGGGGCTTTAAATCTTTTGGCTGACTTTTTTTTTTGGTTTTTGAAGTTTTTGAAGTCTTAAAATTGTTTGTCCGTCATTGGCATGCGAGAGCAGGAAGCGCTCAGGTGAACCCGCGCCTTCTGCATGTCACTTCTGGAAGGGTTTTGTTACCCTGACTGACAGCAGGAACCTCCTTTGCCTGCTAGGAAAGCTTTTGGCCCCGGAAGTTTGAAGGGCTTCAAGGCTAATCAAATTCCCGTTTGATTTAAACAAGCATCCCCCTCTTTTTGCCTCAAATCTTGATTACATGTAACCTTCAGATAGCCTCGAAATGTTAATAAATTACTTGAGATTGGTTTCTGCTACAGTCCAGTAAAATGTCCTGGCAGATCCACATAAAACTGTACCCATGAAAAATGGTTAGGCTGTGACCAAAAGAATGGATTTATATACTTAAATGAGGAAGGGAAGGCTTTGCTGTTCTGAAAATTTATGTGGCAATGACCTCACAGGGCTATGACTTAAGGGAGTTAAATCCGACTTTGGATTCTGATCTCTGGGGATGCTCGGCCGATGTTTGATTGAATGGCGCACACAGGAACCTATGGGTCACGACGACCAGCCTCTTGAAATGACAACACCAGGTTTTCTCTGCCTTCCTAGTATTTTTCTAGGGCTAAAGCATACCCCAAGCAGTAACTAGCAGCCAAAGAATCCGAATGTTGCATTTGGTGGTTTGGATCTTCATGTATTTCCAAAAAGGAGTGTCCGCAACGTCCCCAGGTGGGGCAAATTCTCTGCAGTGGGCTGAGGAGGTGTTAATTCCTTGTGAAAGTCTCTGTGTTTACCGAAGCGCTTGGTTTATATCTGTGTTCTGGTCTGATGGCCTCGCTGCTGGGCTCCTCAGCCGTGTCTAGCCGATGATCTCAGCCTGGGCCAGAAAGGTTCACCCTGTCTGCCAGAGGAACCGTAATTCAGCCTCCTGCTCGCTCCCGCTAAGCCTCTATCGCAGGCAGGGCGCCGGTGGTGACAGCCTGCGCCGCCTGCGCTTAGTGGCTTTACAGCATTGAGTGAACTGTCAGCTTCAAACTCATTTACTTAAGGCTTTGGGCTAATCACGGTCCCCAAAGTGACGCACAATCCTTGTTCTGCGGAGCTAAAGCCTTCCCTTGCTACAGCGTGCGAGGCGGGTAATGAGTGAGGATCATGGTTTGCTAGCTGGCTTGAGTAAGAAATGACAGGTAGGATTTATTTCTCACTTTCCAAACACCTTTACGGGGTTTTTCAATCTTTTTCTTTAATTGGCTTCTGTGACAGCCTTCTGCAGGCACTGCGCGCATCCAGGGGAATGGGTCTATGCTGGAAAGGTCTGTTCGTTAAGGCAACGTCTGTAATTGCCATGGGCTGCCAGAGCAATAGCGCTAAAAATCCAAACCTAGCGTCACTACAATCCCAAACTCATCTCGCTGTGGATTTTGCCTTTGACTTAATGATGTTCTCCCTTCTTCACGTAGCGTCCTGTGCGTGGAGGGTGACGTTATGATGAATCAGAGTAGGATTTTGTGCATCTTAAAACGGAGCTGTAGCATACAAGCGAAACGAGCACCGTCCGGACATCCACCGGCAACTGTCCTGCAGAGAAGTCCAGAGAGCTCGACACCATTATGGTGGTGTGTCCCATCCTGGGCATCACAACTGCCTCATGTTAATAAGCATTAATACGATTCAACGAGCTCAGCATCGAGGGGTGAAGACTTCATAAAATAGGAGGACCTGTGTAACGTGACAGCCTGCACTGCATGGCAAGCTGGTCTGAAAGGAATTTAGAGCCGAGTTAGAACAATTTATTCCCAGTTGATAAAACAAGCACAAAATGACAGGCTGGGGGTAAGGCTGGGGTGAGCCGTTGCGTTTTTCCTGTGACACCAACATTACTTTTCTGAAAATCTTCTCAGTGATACGGTGGCTGCTAATGGCTCGACAGCCCGCATGAAGCATGAGCAGTAATGGTAACCGAGACGCTCAGACTATTTTCTGCTTTACTGGAGAACAATTGCGCAGTAAAATACAGGCAACAAAAAATTGAGGGAAGCATAGAGCTGTTTCAGCTGTGAACAAGAATCGCTCTCCAATACCGTCCAGCTGCGTCCAGCCCTGTGAATGTAATGTTTCCAAACGGCCACCGTCAGGAAAATAAGAAATGATTGTCACTCTGCATGTCATAGATTCGATATTTACAGCCCACCCTTGAGCCCTTGGGTTTTTTTACATTAACACTTTTGCTGTTGGCTCAGGCACGAGAGGAGGAGGGGCTTGGGGCTGCGAGAGGAAAGTGTTAGAGAGAAATTATGAAGTTTTAACTGTATGAACAGCTTCAAAGGATCCCATTAACACAGCAGATACGGTGCCAGAACAGAAGTAAACAGAAAAGCCTGTTTAGTTATTGCAGAATAACTCGGTAGGGACAGTGCATCTAAGGGAACTCTAGCTTTGAGGCACAACGTGGCGTTGATTAGTGCAAATAAACCTCTTCAAGAGTCACCTTTCAGCAATTACAATCAGACACCGCCGCTGTGAAAGCTTCATTAGCAAACCCTGCTCCCAGCGAGAGCTACAAATCTCAGGTACCCCAGAAGTTTTAACTGATGGAGAACTGTCTTGCCTTATTTATTTTCTTCCAAATGGAAGAAGTGGGAAGATAATTACACATTCCCTCATCAGGATAAATAGCATTAAAAATCAAAATAGATCCTCCTGAAGGAAACACAGCCAGTGGTACAGAACAAGCGGTGAGGAGAATTTTCCAGTTGAGTATGATGACATCAGGGTACCTTCATGTTTTATTTTCGGCTAAAGGGACAATCTTAAAAAATGCAGTGTGTTTTAGATGTAGCTAAAAGAAAGTTATCAAAAGTAAAGGTTGTTTCTATTATTGTTAGGATCCTCTTATGAAACACCTACAAATATTGAAAACAAATTTATAGCAACTTTCTCCTAATCCACTGGTAAAATAGAAAAAAATTGTCTTTTTAATTCTTTCTTGGGTAAGGAAAAGGCAGTTGGCAGCACTTCATTCATCACCAACGTGCCAAATGCTGACGGGCTTTTTTGCAGCACCAGCGGTGATCTGCTCCCAGAGTTAGTGGGAAGATTTCTTGCTGTTTCTCCTGCCAACGTACTAACTTCCCACTAAAGTACCTAGGACAAATTAAGCTTAGTGCTTTTGCTAATTTCAACATGAATTCATTATTTGGCAGCTAAAATAAATGTTGTATGCCAGTGTTTCTCCCTAACCTAACCCTCTTATTGACTCGCTGCTTTGTATATGCCGTAGTTCGTTTACTCAGAGATTTTTGTGATAATACAATGAGATAGCAGTGAAATAATTACAGAAACAGTTGCTTTTGTTCTTGTAGTTGTAGCAGGCTAATTATTTATCAGCACAGTCTTGCGAAACAGCCGGGTGGAAGTTATATTTTACTGATCTTCCTGTGGCTCTGTTGTCTCTCAATAACGGATCCATGGCCAGACGAATGGGGTCCTGCTTTGATTCTACCCAGGAATATGTCTGGAGTATAAAGTCACTTGAAAATAATCCGTTGGCCAGAATCAGTTGAGGAGCGGTCTTCGGTGATCTTGGTCTTCTGGTAAAACACTCTGTACTTCTAAGCTACTGTTTTCTCCAGAGCAATACAGCCGGAAATTTTAGAATACAGAATAATTCAAACCCAGATAGATGCTATCCATATAAAACTATTAACCTTAAACCTGATGTGACTTCTGTTGTGAAATTGGTATGAGTCATAGAGGCTTCGGTCAGGTTTGAAAGAACCGTGGAGGCCACCCAGGGCAGCTCCTGCTCAGAGCAGAATCAACGCTGGAGTCAGACCTGGTTGTTCAGGGCTTTTGTTCACTTGGCTCTTGAAATCTCCAAGGACGGAGGATCCACCATGTCTCTGGGTCCCTGTTGTTTCTCATCCTCCGAGTGAAAAATGTTTTCCTTATACCTACGTTGAACTACCTCCGGTTTGCTGTCTCTCATCCTCCTGCCATGCAGTAGTGAGAAGATCCTGGCTCTGCTGGCTCTGTCTTCCTGCACACACTCCCCCTCCACGTTATCCCTACGGATGAGGAAAGGGCAGTAATTCTTCCCTCCAGCTCCTGGCTGTTCTGTTGGCACAGAACAAACACAGTTGTTGTGTTTGTTTGGGGGTGAAACCCCTCGCCTTTCACCTACCCAAGAAGCAGCGAGAAACTGGGACCTCTTTTTTTGTCCCTCAGCCAGCCAGCGGCCCACGTCTCCTCCACCACGGGAAGTTTATTATGGGAAGTCAGGGATTTCCCTGAAGTTTGTGGTACACAAAGCCGTGCTTTCTGCAAGCAAAGGGAACGGAAGTAACCCATGTGAAATTTCCCACATAAACTTCACGGCAGGAGGTGGTGGAGGTAATTAATATGCTTCTCCCATGTAGGACTGGGGAGAGACAAAAGCCTGATAAACGATACCAGCTGGCAAAAAAAAAAAAGGAAGAGACTGGGGGAAAGCACTAAAGAAAATGGAAATTTGCTGCTGATTCATTAGGGTCATGGTTTCACCTGTTGACTTCACAGTAGTAAAATTTGCTGAGCGTGGCTGTGTAGCTACTCCAGGGAAGCGTCCGAGCAGGGTATTCCCAGACGCTGGAACCCACTTGAGGCAACTGTTGAGAACTGTTGAAGCACTGTGTTACGCTATTTCAAATGAGCCTTCTGTGCCATTTTAGGGAGTGTAAGAAGTTCACCATAAAATGCAGTACTATCACCCTGGCTACGCAGCAGCTCAAAGCAGATCTCTGCTAGTGCTACCGAAAAACGTTTTGCCACTCAATGCAGATACGTCTGCTAGAATAAAAACAAAAGCCATGCAGCAAACCCAGGGAAGTTCGAATTAGAAATCTGCCAGAGGAACTGCCCGGCAGCACTCGGCGGTTGTCAGTTCCTGCTAAAAGTAATTTGGTTACCACTGAAAACATGGTGCAAAGTCCAGGCTGGGAAGTATGTTGACAATTAATATCTTTTCGCAGTAATGGACGTAAGTGGAGCACAGACAGTGCAGGATGCTGAACGCTGCACAGGGAGACCGTGTTATGCAATGACAGCGGAGAGTGGTAGGCTGGGGCGGGCTGGAAGGGGAAAAACTTCTTGAAGCAAGAATTTGTGGTTACCCTCCTCCTGGTGAGCTGCTGGAGATGTAGAGCATCTCTGGGGAGAAGGGTCAAAGCAGCTGCCACCACCCCAAGCGATGTACCCTGACCAGGAAAGGCTCCCGTGTCCAGCAGAGGTGGTGCCTGCCAAATAATTTTAGGATCTTCCAACCAAGAGAGTTGTGGAAAAGGCAGAGAAATGTCATACAAGGAATTGGTGCAAATCTCAACTGGAAGAGTGAGTGCCATTACTCTGCTACTGTTCACAGGGATTTAAAAAGTTTTTTTTAGCCCTTATTTGAAATGTCTACCTAGGATAAGCAACAGAACATAAAAACCCCACCTTTGAAAACAGACTGAATCATTTGTTGGAGCTGTTTGGTCTAGGATGGTCTAAGTATTTTGAATCTCAGATTTAAATATTAGACAAGTCTGATGACCAGAGCCTTGTAGGATAGTCACCACCTTTATTGTTAGGCTTAAGGTGAGAGGATGCTTTGCTCCTTCCAAATTCTTCCTTTGAGGAGAGATGATACTTTAGATTCGAATCTCTGTTAGGTTGTAGTCTTCATGTGGAATAAACACATTGGGAAATAAAGTAAAATGGAGTTTCTGTGCTTGGCTTAAGAGAACTTCTGGTAAACATTGTCTCTAGTGGAATTACATTATCAATAACAATGAAGAGTTGCCAAAAATACATAAATATATCTATCTCAGGAGGGGAAGCCATTAATGAGATTGTCCTTCTATGAGTAATCCTGTATCCAGACCACCTCCTATGAGATTACCCTTTGAAGAAACAAGCCTACTGAGAAGTCATGCTGTGTTAGAGAGGGAGTTGTGTGAAGCAATTAACCACAGGAACCGCAATGCTGATTGCAAGTAGCTGCTGATCCGGCAAGGAAAACCGATGTACCAAAAATAAGCGAAGTCAGAGGCAAGGCATCTGAGAGCCATGCAACGCCATACCGCGGAACAAACGATGGGTCACATTGTGCCCCCGGTGCGCAAGAGGGTGTGTTTCCAAAAACAGCTTGGGTCTGGTTTTGCGAAGGCGTGCTTTGGTTTGTTCAAATAGGTTGGTTCTGGTTTTGTGAACTCATGCCTAAGTTAAGATATAAAAGAGGCAGAACGAGGTAAGCAAGCATGTCAGATCAACGCTGACATGCGACAGAAAATAAGGATAAATATAAAAATAAATCATGACGAGGCACCGTGTCTTTCAACCCAACAGACAATTTCAGATCTGAGTTCCATTTCAAGGGTGCTGTCGTGACTGTCCTGTGTTACTTGTTTTATCCAGTGCAAAACTTCCCTAACGTGTACCGCTTTTTCGGTGTGGAGCTGGCCTGAGAATGACGCTAAGCGAGCTGGCAAACTTGGCTCTGTGTCTGTTATGTATTGCAATTTTTCTAAGTTTTCATTCCAATGCTGGATTTCCATTCCAGCCGGTTTCAAAGTGAGACAGTTTATCTGGAAGCAAAGCTGGTGCATGTGTCTTCCTTTGGGTGGTGGGAGGAGAGGTGAGGACGCAAGCGGACATGTAAATGGGCAAGTAAATGTGACTTGTAATTGGCAACGTTAAGACTTAAAACTAGAATCCTGAGAAAACAGCTGATTGTCCATGGCAGGGGCTCATGGGAGAGCAGAGAGATGGGTGGTAAGAAGGCACGGCTCAGGAGGCGCAGAATGGTGGCAAGGTGACACCGAACGAAGGCAAGCTGGCAGCAGTAAGGCAACGCGAGGGCTGAGTGGGAGAGGCGGGAGGGAAATCCAGCCACAATAAACACTGGAGAATTTGGGAGTTACTCCAAAGCACGATAAACTAGAATTTTGCTGTTTCAAGCACACAAATTCCCATTGTGCAAAGAATTAAAAAGAAAAATAATGTAAATGTTGTGAAATCGGGCAAAGGCTTCAGGGAACAACATAAGCACGTAAACGTACCGTAGTATGTTAGTGTCTATCCAAGCACATTTCCCCTCTTGGCTGCAATGGTATTCAAAGTCGGATTTGACATGTGGGTTTCCGCCCGAGGTAGCGGGGAGGTCTGCTTGTCCTCACTCTAATTTTTAATTGAATCTACGTTCAGCCAGCATAACGTGATTGCTCTAAAGATGGCTTCTGTCTGCTCGTAATAAGGTTAAAACTCAATTAGTAGCTGCAGCATCTAGCAATGTTTCAGCACTTGCCAGAAGGCTCCACCAGCACCTGGCCCGCTGCGAGGAAGGGGTTGAGCAGGCGATGCGTGTTGCGGTGGGGACGGGCTCCCCCGGCCACGGGCGATGGTGGTCGCCCTCCCCGGCAGCACCGGCCCTGGGACCGGCCGTCGCACCCTGCTGCCCGCGCCATCCCCCTGCGCCATCTCGTCCCCGCGCTCAATACTGTATCACAAAAATGTCACCGCGGGATCGTTCACACCTTCGCTTTGCAGTGTTTGTCAACTCCTTGGAGATGCGCACCTGCTAGGAAAACTGCTGAGAAGATAATAAGGCTTTTGATTTATTTATGTGAGGTTGTTTTTTTTTTTTTTAATCTAGAAGAAATTAATTTTACTCCAATCAACAACCGTAATAACCAATAAGCCTCATGAAAATCTGTGTGACCGTTAGGTGACACAGCCCTAGATGAAGCCTGTTGTGTTCCTTCCTAAGGTTTCCGCCCACTTGACCCTGATAAACTCATTTTTTTGCAGTACACCCTTAGCACAAAACAAATTATAGCTCTTTTCTTCTCCTCCTTCCTTTCAAGGCGGGCTCAGTTTTCCCATTATTTGTATCTCATTATTTACCCAGAAAAATTACCAAACATTGGTGATGTGATGGTGTCAATATTTACCTGAAATACCAATTTTAGTGTCTGTATAGATGATTGGCCTTGGTCGTATGTACTGTGTAACTTGATTAAGAGCAGGCAAATAACAAATACATCGCATTGTGAATTATTACAGAAAATGGATAGACATTTGTAATTTGAAGACATCCAGGATAGAAGAAGACTTGGAAGATATAAATAAAAATTCTGCCAGCAAAGGAACACTTAAAATTGTTGTCTTGCATTTTATACTTGGCCACATAACCCGGGACAGTAACTCACTCCAAAAAAATGCCTCAAACGTAGTTCCAATCATTTTGTCAAGGTCTACTACTTTCCGTCTACTTTATGTACAAATTTTGGAGAGGAAGCCTAAGTGTCCTTGGAACACTTTATATCTCTTTAAGGAAACTTCCAGTCATTCCCGTACAGGAGTTGTGTGAACAACGTGTCCTTTCCATGCATTTTCCTTCTGTGTTCCCTTCACAGCTGTTCATCCGGTGAGCGTGCTCGTTCATACTTACATTCCATTTTTAATGAAAACCGTTGGGCAGGGATCACCAAAGGACTTTCTACGTACGCGTGAAGTTTAATGCTGTCCTCTGCCATTAACGTCGAGTGCAATTATTTTCTTTGCGCTGGAATCATTGTAGACCTGAAGGTCAAGGTGAGGAAGGTGTAGCCTAGTCTTCAAGACCGGGATAATCTTTTCTGTCCCCGCGGTGCCTCACACTGTGCGGCTGCAAAGGTGTCCACTTTGATCACCTGTTTTCTTGGCAATCACCCGGGAATCTTGCAGGTGGATCTTCATTTTATCCTGCTTTCCTTCCTGCCAGCTGGATCCCCTGTTGCGGACACCAACAGAAGGTCAGGCACCCTGGCCGGGGCGGTGTCCAGCGTGGCAATGCTGTCACTGTACCCAGGAGAGGTGACTGGGGCAACCACGGGGCTTCCAGGAGTCACGGGATCATAGAAGGGTTTGGGTTGGAAAGGACCTTCGAAGGTCATCCAGTCCAACCCCCTTGCCATGGGCAGGGATGTTTCAACTGGATCGGGTTGCTCAGAGCCCCGTCCAACCTCACCTTGGATGTGCCCAGGGATGGGGCATCTACCACGTCTCTGGGGCGCCCGGGTCAGTGTGTCACCACCCTCATGGAAAAAAATGTCTTCCTTTCATCTTCCCTCTTCTAGTTTAAAACCCCTTGTCCTACAGCAACAGGTCCTGCTAAAAAGTTTGTCCCCATCTTTCCTGTAGGGCCCCTTCAGATACTGGATGGGGCTGTAAGATCTCCCTGGAGCCTTCTCTTCTCCAGGCTGGACACCCCCAACTCCCTCAGCCTGTCCTCCCGGGAGAGCTCTTCCAGCCCTCTGGTCATCTTCATGGCCTCCTCTGGACCCGCTCCAGCAGCTCGGGTGTCCCCGGGAGCAGCGGGGCAGAATCCCCTGGACGCAGCCCAGGACGCGGCTGGATTTCCGGGCCAGGAGGGCACATTGTTCAGGTCCGGCTGTTCATCCTCTGGGCCGGGCTGTACCGACACCGGGGGCTGCCCCGGCCCAGGGGCCGGACCTCGCACTTGACCTTGTTGACCGCCATGAGGCATGCACAGCCGCTGGCCGCTCCTCCTTCCCCCCGCCCC
>VZSF01011123.1:0-171614 GCA_013398295.1 Chionis minor | reverse complement strand
GCGGGGGGGGCCGGGGGTGGGGCCGGGCCGGGCCCTCCCGTTTTTTACCCAAAGTCACCTTGGTTGCTGAGCGGCAATTAGAGCTGCAGGATGAGTCGCGGTTGCGTGTTTCGCGAATGCAGTTTTATTTTTTTGTTTGTTTTAATTTTTAATTCGAAGTGGTTTTCCGTGCGACAACCACTCGATTTGGGGTTTTGTTTCGTTGGCTGGTTGTGGGTTTTTGTGGGTTGGTTTGTTTGGGGGTTATTTTAGTCCTAATGGAGCTAGGCTGAAAATACATGGTGAGATCTTAGTTGAAATAAATTTAAGAGAGGCGTCTCTTTGAGGTAAAGTTGGGGAACCTTATTAAAAAAATACAAGAACCTGAAGCCCTCTGTAGCATTGGTACTCATCTTCTTGCCAGCATTAAAGGTGGCAATAATCAGAAAAGATGACTAACCGGCTGATCTTTTAATGGCATAATACAATGTTTGACAGGAATAGGGGAAAAGATTGTGCTCCCCTCCATAGCTCTCCGTTAGGAGTAGCTCCAAGCGCTATGGGACGTGTCACACTTTTATTACTTTTTATTATTGGCACTTAAAAAAAAAAGCCTACTCTTCTGGCTGCAGAACAGCTGTGGCAGCAGAAAACCTGTGCTGGAAATGCTTTTGTGTAAGAAAGTGGATGGTCGGAAAAGCAAAGCCAATTTTCTGGCATTTCAAGGAATGCTATCATCAATTGTACTTGAGGAAAATTGCAAATGTATTTCCCACTTCATAGCAGAGGTTGTAATTGTAAGAGCAAAATGATATGAGGACCAGGAGGCGTGTGTGAAACCAAACTGAATGGATAAGGCAGTTACAATGTTAAGAGGTCATGTAGAAAGTGGAAACTACTGTGGTAGGGGCTTGTTCCTGTCATAGTTAATGTTTGTTTAGCAGCCATCCTGTTATTATTTGAATTCAGCTTTCATCAGGCGCAGGAACAGATGTGTACAGATCTGTTACTTCATAGAGTCTTCTCTTATACCAGTGTGTTACTTTGTCCTCGGTAGTTGCTACACATTGCAGCTCCACTTGTTTCTTGTGAGGCTATTCCATGGTCTAAAATGTCCAGAAAGCTTTCATAAATTATCTGTTTCCTAATCTGCACTTTACTATTCTTGAATTTAGCATCTGATACTCCATGAGTTCTCTGAGCGCATACACATTTCACGTGCTTCTGGATCTTCTAAATCATTACTTGATCCAGCAACCAACTTCATCAGAGCTATTTCCAGTATGTTAGCAGCATTATGGTAATGGGAGCTCAGAAATGAATTTCTGAAGGTGTTGCAACAGTATTATGATTTGTCACTTCCCTGCTCACTGAAATATTTCTGCATATGGATCAAACCACACATTCTACAAACTTTTAGTTGATTGAAATCAGACGAACTACACAGATGGTTCAAGAACTGTATGTATTTTGGTGGCATAAAGGCAAAGTCTCAAAACTCTACCGATTCTTTTTTTTTTTGGTCCCGTATCCTTGTTGGGGTTTTTTTTGTCAGTTTTCCTACTCAGTTTCAGTTTATGGCTTCATCCAGTGATACAAGGGCAATTGTTCCACTGTTTTTCTCCCTCCTCTCTGTTACTTGGCTGGATTTCTTCACACTTCAACCTGGAGTTTCCTAATTAAATCTCCTCCAGGTCAGTATCGCTCTGCTATATGCAGTTTCAGGTGGCATGATAAGGCATGTGAGACCAGTGGTGTCGGGCGTGGTGGGAACTGTGTCTAGCCAGGTCTAGCTCAGCTGAAGTTTTCCATCTTCCTCAGTCTGTCCTGCCTTCTCATCACTGTTTCAGCCAGAGGATGCGATTTTCTCAGGCTTGCCCGGATTGCCACTCACGATCATTCTTCAACTTATTTCTCTGAAAATGAGCCTGCTTATTTTAAGCAGTTTAAGGTGTGATTCCGTGGCAGTTTCAGATGTCCTAAATCCCAACTTCTCTCACCCCCTCCTCCCATTCTCAGCTTTGTGTTCCCATCCCTTTTTCTGTGCTGGCTCTTTGCTGCGTCTCACACACAGCATTGTCAGCAAGGCTGCTTTGGGCCTTACTGGGGAGGGTACAATAAACAATTGAGGTGTCAGGAGGGCAGTGATGAACAGGGGTAATGCTGTCCTTTCTGTTTGTGCTGTTTCTTTCAGGAACTTCATAAGACTTGCTGTTTGCATTTTTTTCCAGTCTTGCAATTTGTATTAATTACACCTCTTTATACCGACTCCATCACTTATTCCTGTAAGAAATTATCCTGTCACTTGCCCATTGAACTAGCAATATACTGAACTAGCTGTAATTATCAAATTGATAGATACATACGATGCATAAAACAATACTGCAATAGCCTTTGAGTATTGCACAAACCCGTGACAATGCAAATGTCATACAGTCTAATTTTAGACACGACACAGTAAGTCTTCTGTTCATTAGCTTTTGTTTATTGTCTTATAACCAACTTTAACAAGATGTTTTTTGAAGAATGAGCTTAGTATTTTGGTTTCTAATCCATGAATGATAACCCCCTGGTTTAGTATGGATGGATTTTTTAACTGCTATAGTTGCAAAATCCTTGGTATTCCATTTCAGATGTAAGGCAAGTCTTCAGGGGGTATATCTATTGACCGTAAGACATTTGAGGTCCCCAGACAAGAGTTTGCTCTCTATTTCCAGCACAACTTGAGACACAGAAGAGAACTGCCTGGAGCTGGAGAGAGAGGCAGGGTGGGAGGAAGGAAGCTTGCATCAAATAATATTCAATTTGCTTGGGTTTGCTTGGTACGGTTTGTGTCAATTCTTGAGGTTTTTTGTTTGGTTTCTTACTTAGTGTTTTTCATTTGTTTGTTTAATTAATTAGAATATAGTAGGTTTGTCTGGAATATTTGGTCTTATTCCAAAATTAGTAAGACTAACATCCTGGCATTTAGCACTTCGTGTATGGTGTTAGCGTCAAATCCCTAAGAGATTTTCTTTTTGTGTTTTCGTTGTTAGCCAAAATGATGGGTAAGCCAAAAGGCCTTTATAACATGAGCTATTTATTAATTCCAATGGAAAATTTGCTTATTACATTTTAACAACTTTCTTTTCTTTGGGAAAGCAGCCCATTACTTAGTAAAGAAAGTCTTTGCTTATGCCTCCCGTTCAAACATCTCAGCACCTTAAAGAGAAGGGCGACATATTTTGAAAGTGCATACTGTATCTTTGCAGATCTCCACTAAAGCAAGCAGTGGATGTACGAGTGAGACCATTTTATTGTTAATTTGTCTTCTTCATGCTCAATATCAGACTCCATTTTCATTGACTGAATAACTGTGGAGTCATTATGAAGGCAATAGGAACTGAGTTACTCGTCTTGAAAGTGATTACTGCTAGATTTTTGCTTCTTAAGCCTCCAAACAGGGTGTTGCATTATTATATGCAATTCTCTTTGGTGATGTACTGTCTGAGCATTGGCCAAACTACCAGTGTACCACTACGATTCATGCAGAGCACTTAATCTCAGTGGAGCCAAAGCAGGTATACATGAGACCGTAAATGACACTTTTCATTCCTACGCTCCTTTTTTTTAAGTGGAGCTCTTTCTCTTGATGAAATACTATTTAGTGCAATCCAGTAGCTTCATTGCTAGATGCTAGTAAATCATCAGGCCATGCCTTGAATCTTTACCTGCCTGTCTTTTCTGTGTAGGTGTTACAGGTTTGCCTGTGAGAGATTTCTGGACATTGAAATTCTTTTACATACAGTTGGCTTCTAAGAGTCACTTGTGGCTCTGTCGGGAACATAGATGTCAGGCCACACGTTCGATAGGCACAGCTGCAAAACAAGCATCACAGATGTTCATCCCTGAAGTTGAGTTTTCAGAGCTAAAGGAATAGTCTGAAGCTGAAGTGTGGTCTTCCAGGCTGGTTATGAGAATTACAGAACCTAAGCCATGGCTTATACATCTGATTTGCTTTGGAAAATGAAAACCTGCTTTTGACAGTGTCTGAATATGCAGAAATGAGGTAAGGGAATGTGGTAGTCGCCAGTCAGCAAGAGCTTGCTTTTGTTTACCGTGTTCATTAGCCTGAGCCTGTGCAAGGCACAGCAGCCATTTGAGTAAGACACACAATCCAGCTGGTAGCTTTGTGAATGTTGGGCTAGTGAGCAGCAGATTTTTCTCCTTTTTACTCTAGGTGATGTTCTTATCTTTCGTTTTTCAATGGTCATGTTGGAGTAGTGCTCGGAAGCCCCAGAATTGAAGAAATGAACTGCTCTACAGACATTTGTGAAGAAATTGTCACAACTCCGCCTGCTTCTTCCTGCTCGACTACTACAAACTGAGCCACAGCGTGGCAAAGAATTGAATGGTTTCTGAAGGACGTGTGTGAGGAAACCTGGCTTTTCAGCCTCACAAGGTAGTTGCTTGGAGGGAGGGAGAGAGGAGAGGAAAGAGGAGGCTGGGATTTCTGAGACTGCATCAGTATTTTACATTAAGGAATTGTTGAATGCAGCATCTCACATATATCTTGCTCATCCTCTGGCACTCCTAAGAAAGCAGTAGCTGCCACTGCGGTTGCTGAAGTGGCTGATGCTGCAGGTTAAGCAGCATGTACTTACTGGATCCATCCCTTCAGATGAAGAAGTACGTGGACAGGTTTGTGCAGAGCTGCTCAATTTTGCCCAGGATGAGGATTTTTTTTTTTTTTTTTTTTTTTTTTTTNTTTTTTTTGATATACCAGAACTCTGGATAGGACGCCTGTGAAGTCAGACATATTCAGAGTAAGGCAGTGCGTAGGTTTTCTGGAACACAGCTTGATCACCCTAAATCCACTGAAGTCCTCATTTAGGCATATATGTCGTCATCTGTCCTTGCTCTGAGACATGCCCAACTGATGATCCTGTAAGGCCTCTTGATTGAACCGTGTGCGGAGCCTGGTCTAATGTACCTCAGAAGGTAGTGCCTTTTCCACCAAGGAGATAATCCAGTTTCCAACTTCTGACTTTCCCAGATTGGCATGTTGCTTTGGGTAACCAGGACAGAAGATACTGATGTGTCCTGATTTTCAACAGATAGAAACTTTTCATGGAGACTTGGGAACTGGTCTGAATGTGAAATGGTAACCTGAAACTAAAATGTTCCACGTTATAATCAGACTCCTAAATCCTCCAAGCTTCCATGCTGATCCTACAGTATTACACTAAGCTTTCATTTCAAATCCTTCTGGAAAACTTCTTCTGTCATTGTAAAGAAAATATATTACATGATCTGCCTAGCTGTTGCCACTAACGTAAAGGGACAATGCAGTCTGTAAGACTTTCATTTATTGCCATTTTCTTTTTGGCTGAAATGTTTAAAGAGGATGAAACTGGGGAAGCCAAAGGCCTGTAAACCATTTAGTCCCTAATTTTAAAGGCTTGAGAAGAATTTAAATGATGCAAAGATTTTGTGCTGGCTGTATCTGCATGTGAGAAAATTTTATCCATGTGGATTCTCATTCAAGCCATCTCGTCCCCCTCTGTTGCCATTACTTTGTAAAGCCTATCTTTGTAGTGCTGCCCTCGTTCTACCTTAAAGCTGCTTAACAGCAATTACAGCAAACTTCTTTGTCAGGGGGATGTGTGCATCAGTTGAAAAAGCTTGTACCTGGGATCTCTAGTTTTTGAAGGATTCTGAAGCACTAAAGAGCATAGAAAATGAGTGTGATAAAGCTCACCATGAGATCCTACGGAAGGCAAACGTGATTTTTATAAACAAAATCTCTGTAAACAGTTGACTGTCTCCCTTGACGCTTTTGCACCTGCATACTTGGAAGTATCAAAATGTGTGTTCAAATGGTCTGGCCAAAGTCACGCGCGTGATCACACAGAGGATAAGGATGCTGTCTATTAAGTCCTCATTGTGCCTCTGGGTTTCTTGATTGGCAAATTAATTGATTTTGGACTTGCTTTTTATACTTTCTAGGATGGGGTGGGGTTTGGGATACTCTGCCTCATTGTTTTGTTGTACCCTTCACGTATTCATGAAAGTCATTAATGTCTTGTTGCCATTGCGTATTTTATGGCTCTGGACTTGTTCTTCACCTTGTTTTGCTACCTTATCTTTAGGTCAGTTTGTTCCTTCTCCTCGTTTGCATACCTTTCTTTTTAATGCATGTTCTACTGCTTCTTCTGGTACTTTCACACACATACACACACTTCCAATCACACTCCAATAATACCAATCTCAATATTTGTTACAAATCTCTTCAGGAGAATCAAGTAGCTTCTCCTTTTTCCCTCAACACTTTGTTCCTCAAGTGCAAGCCTCACTTTTTATTTCCATCTATACAGTAGCATATCAAATACAGTTAGAAGCCTGTCCCAGTGAGAAGACCCCATTTACTCTCTGACTTTAGGATTCTGCCCTATTCCAGTGGGTCATTAGTGGAACAAAGCCAAAAGGAGATTCAATTATTTGCTCAAGTCTGAAAGGCCAATGTTTCAAAACTGCAGAGTAGGCTATTAACAAGGATGAATCCTTTGGCAATGTATCCTTTCTACTGCAAAATACTTGCCTTGTGGAACTTAAGACCCTTATTACAAATTCATGAATGATTTTAATCCATCCTGGCAGCTTTCATAAGCATTGCAGTCATCTGGAAGCAAAAAAGATCATTGGTTTGTGCAAAGTAATACAGCTTTGCTCATATTTGATCTAGCTCTCTAGTGGGAAAGGAATACTTAAACATTTTAAAAAAAATTAATCAAGAAGCATTTCTACTATATTACATCTCACCAATCTACTTAGAAGTCATGTTCAATAAAAGATAATAACTCAATGCAAAGCATCAACAAAAGAAAAAAAGATGTCGAAAATGTGCACAGTTCTTGATATGTTGGAGGAGTTGTAAAATCACGTTGTAAAACTTAACTACCAGTCGTCAGAAAGTAACGCTCTAATAGGAGATTCTGACTATCCAAAATCCTTTCATTTCTTCATAATATTTTAAACTTTCCCCAAAATTTGTGTTTCCCTTTGAGCACTCTTAACTTAGAGGTACTGTTTGTCGTAGAGCCAAAGCTGTCAGAAAGGAAATCGGATCTGAGAGTGAGCAGCTTTTATTTCCCTGGGGCACTGTGGTGCAAAATGATAGCAACAGTCAACAAGTAACATTTATTGTGGTAGATGCTTGAAGAAGTACCCAACAGCTGATTTCTAGTACAATTTTCATAATACTATTTTTCCCAGTAAGCAAGTGTTGTGGAAACAAAAGAGATACTGTATGATCACAACTCAGAGAGGAAGCATGCATGGGAGAGGGTGCATTGAAATGAGTGGTGTTCCAGAGCTGCTGTGTAAAAGACAGTCGACCCTGATGTAAGGCCAAAACTAAAGATTCAAACTCTCAGAATTCCGTCTCTTATTTCCCTAGAGCCAAACACAGCTGAGCTTTGGGCAGGGCTTCTAAATGCTATGAAATCTCTTCCTTCTGTAAGTAGAATAGGTTTGTTGCACTTGCTCAGATTTGCAAAAGGAACTCACGCAAAGAAAGCTTATGATTAATCTGTCTTCCCAGCCTGCCATGAAGACATTGCAGTTTTACAGCTTGCTTTGCTACTGATAAATAATATCAATATTAAATAATAATAATAATAATAATAATCATAATTAGGCATCCTTCTCTGTTCAGTTCAATTTCAATTGAGAGGTACCAAAGAACAGCATAGTGAAATTACCCCCAAGCAGCTATACAGTCTGAAGAAATCAAGTCTGTGCATAAACTACCTGTAGATTTAAAACAAACAAACAAAACCCAGAAACCCATGCCTGAAACAGAGCAACAAGTTGGGGAATATTTAGGTTGGTTTATATTTATTTACAAATGTTGGTAGCAGATGGTTACCAACATTTCATCAGTATGGTTGTTTAAGCACCTTAAAAGCTGTAACAGCACAATTTATGTAGCAGCTCGCCTTCTTTAGCCCACTTTTAACTTGCGTTACTCAGAACAACTCCCATTACAATTCCTCACACAGCTAAGTAGCTAAAAAAGAAAACAGATGCAAGTGCAAAACCAGGGAAGCAGCACAGTTGGCCAAAATCAGAGATCAAGGGTTTCTCCATCATGGATGCCTCATTTGAGTGATAGTTCCATGGACAAAAGATCATTTTCAGAAGATTTCTTCCTTTCCTGAGTACAGACTGTACCCTGGTTATTAAAGCTTGTAGAGTCTACAGACGCAGATGCAACCTTAGCTACTAGATAGGCATAATTTATCTAACCACTCTCTTTTTAAGAGATCATATTTAGCAGACGAGCTAAACTAGTCTGCTTTTTTCCCCCATATTACCCTTTTATTTTCATGCGATGCACAAGCTGGCTAGGATGTGGTGATGACTGACACATAAAGGTGGCTAGTCAAATGGATGCCTATGATATATATTGGTTAAAAAAGTACAGACTAAAGAAAATAAATACAAATGGGGGTCTCAGCTGAATTTCCCGAAAGTCAAGTGTCACATCTAAGAATATCGCATCTAGAGTTGTCGTGCAGGATATACCTTTTTTTGTATACCTCCCACTGAAACAGTTTAATTCAGCTGGGCTGCTCTCTCTTGGATACCTAATTCAGTGTCAAATTCAAAAAGAAAGATTGTGTCTTCATAGGCAGCTGGACAGAACTACTTGTGATACCAAAGTGGAGACAGAATAAAACATCTATTATATCACCATAAAAGGGGTGGGCAATATAATGAGCAAACAGTGATTTAAAAATGGCAACACGAATGCCTGCTTTGTAAATATTTACCGTGAAGCTGACTTTCCTGCTCCTGTTTGAGCAAGCAGCAGTGAACAGGGTAGTGTCTTGTTGAGGAGAATGTTGCTGGGGATGGCCCAGAGAAGAGGGTACCACCACCATCATTTTACTGTCTGACTTGGCCTCACAGCCTGCCTGCTGCCAGAAACCTCCATTCAGCAAGAGCCCGAAGTGTGTGTGTCCACGTGTGAGTGCGCGTTTGTGTCTGAGAAAGGATTACTGACCGTACGCTTGCAAACTGGAAGAGGTACTGACTGCGCTCATTTGTTCCTTCCTGGGAAAATTCTGTGTACAGTGGCAACGCGACATCATAAAAACCAGGTGGAGTCTGAACTGGAAATGGGTCTAGTTTATGCTGATTAGATTGATTACATTAAGGCTATTAAGAAGCTGAGGAAAAAAAAAAAATTGCTTTTCCTTTCCTGACTTTCATTTATATGTAGTAAATGCTGAAAACAACTTTTATGAGAGTATCTCGTTGATTGGGAGTGGTGTGCTTTTAAAATATTCTTCCTGTGTAACCTGACGCGTGGCACAAGTTTTAATTAAGACCAGGATGTGCATGTTTATATCCAGTGCTTGCAGGGTGCATGCCTGCGGTACGTTTGGCAGAGGTCCTCCCTCAGGGGTGAGCAGCTCTGAGCTTACACATCAGCCTGGCGTGGGAGAATTTCCATGCCACAGCGGGCCTGAGCTCCCATCACCTCATTGTTTCCGTACCGGCTCGTGTGTAGCGGAGCACGGAGCCGATGGCTCCTCTGTGTGCCGGCACCTGCCCTTGTGCCACCCGCGGGAGCCCTGGCACGGCCAGAGGACAAGGATGCAGGGCCACCGGTGCTCCAGCTTGCCTGCGCCCTTGCTGCAGATCCGTCCAGTCCTGGAAACGAACGGGTGCTAAGTCTGTTTTGGGGCTTAAAGCAGCACCAGCCTGAAATTACCAGACCGAGTGCATGATGGATGGGTGCAGGCTAAAAACTGGCTGACAGCCCTGAATAACTCTCCGGTTTAGACATCCCCACACTGGAGGAGACTTGGCAGCATCTGCGCTTACCTTCCACCCGGCGCTGAATCATCCTTCTCAGCTGGGGTGAGCAGCACCTGGCC
The DNA here is from genome assembly GCA_013398295.1 of Chionis minor. Taxonomy (NCBI): domain Eukaryota; kingdom Metazoa; phylum Chordata; class Aves; order Charadriiformes; family Chionidae; genus Chionis; species Chionis minor. Next base: position 161,706 of record VZSF01011123.1, on the reverse strand, counting down.
AGGGAAGAGATGCCAGGGAAGGATGCTGCCGTGCCAAGGGGCTGTGCCTGGCTGGGGCTCAGGGGGAGTTTTGAGGCTCGGTGGGGCTCCTGGTTCCTGGGCACAGGCACAGCCGCCCTCCCGTGTGTGCAGGGCAGATGCCTCCGGAGCCAGACAGAGCAAGATGTGCGGGGTTCGTCTCTGAGGAAAGGGCGGATTTATATGGTTGCTCTTTTCTCCCTGTGCTGCAGAGTGGAACCAGTGCCTCACCATCTCTCGGGAAGCAGAAGCTGTGGGCCTTGCTGGTGGTGTGTGCAATCGGTGCTGATAGACTTGCCTTAGAAGTTGCTGGTAATGACATATTTAGGTTACAGCAGATCACATTTTCATTAGTGGTGCTGCTTCTGGAGAGGAGCGCTGAGTAGTAATCATTATTATTGCTTTAACAGATTGTATCTGTGCTCGGCTGCCACCTGCCACTCTCAATACAGTGCTGTGGAGACAGCCCTGGTTTTAAATCCTAGTGGGTGACCTTATTATCAGTTCCGTGTTTTCAAAGCCCACAGAAGCCTGGCCGCAAATTATACAATTTAGGAATAAATACAGTGGAGGGTTCCTCTTCCTTGCTGTTTGGCTTCTGGGTCTTTAACATCCATACAGGTCATTTTTCATTTTTCTCTCTGCAGCAGGCTAAGATTTTAGGTGCGGGAAGGAGGGAAGGAAGGGGGGAAGAGGGGCGGGAAGACAGAAGAAAGAAAGGCAAGAAGGGAAGGAGGGGGAGGGGAAGGGGAGAAGGGAAGAATAGAAAGCAAAAAGAAGAAGGAATAAAAAGAATTTCTCCAAAACAAAGCAGGAACTGTGCCTTTAAGAAAAGTAACAGGTAAAATAAGTTTCACATAAAAACAGAGACAATAGCTCTGTCAGGACTTGGCTCGCTGAACAAGAGAGAAAGGCAAAGCAAATGAATATATTTTATCCAGCAATAGCTTGTCAGCTCAAAATTATCCATGCCAGCACAGACATTAACAGGGTTGTAAAGCCACCCCATTCCCTTCTCATAAATTCCCTGGCTTGAATTAGTGAACTCGAGAGTTCTGGTCCCCTCAGTACTCGTGATTCTTGGGGCTCTAACCTGCAGCAGTCCAGGTAATGGATTACCTTGGTTCTGAATTTTATTTTATTTTCTGAAGTGAGAGGGCTGGGATTTCAGGCTTTTACACTTGAGTGCTACCTTTACTTTCTGGCCTATTGAATATGCAGGTGCAGAAGGAGAAAGTAATTCGGGATCTCTGGTTTCTCTAGCTCACTGAGGGTCGCAGAGGTGATATTTAAGAAAACGGGTTAAGACAGTGGGGGATCCAGGAATAATTGCTTGGATGATGCTACAGAAGTGCAAAATTATTTTGGGGAAAACACAGTCCCCTCAGCTTTGTCTGGGGGACCAACGTCCCTAAAACCTGTCCAGGCAGTCACCTGGGCCAGCATGAAGCATGGCATAGATTGGAAAGCATGACTTTGGATCCTTGTGCTGTATAAATCCCTACATCCATCACTTTAACAGAGATGTACAAGTTTACCTTTGTATATCTCCATTTGGCACATTTGGCCATGTCTTTAATTTATAATCCAAAGCCTTTGTCACAAACCTGGAGAAAATGACTCCAAAATATGGTCCTTGACACTGGAAACAGTGTCATTTAAATGCAAACTGCGGATTGGCCACAGTCAAAGGTTTGTGGTACGCATTGCTTCCATTTTAAATGTGTGTAGAAAGAATGGATTTTGTAGTTGAAAGCCTGACAATGCTGTTATCCTTGTTCAATTTTTTAGCACCATCTGTTCTTCCCAAGTAGAAATTCCTGACAAATCATACGAGGAAAAACTTACTTTATTTCTCTGTGCAGCAGATGAACCATTAGAGTTACGGAAATCTGGTTGGGCAAAGAAATATGTTTATAAAATGATTGGTTTAAGTCTTTGTTGTCTGAGAAAATGACTTTTTAATGTACTGACAGCTGTCTCCCTCTGGCATGTTTTCAGTTTAACAGTTTATGTTGGAGCCAGATCATTTGTTTCATAACTGGCTGTAGCATAACAAACAGCACTTTTAAATCTCCAATCAGCCCACATATCATATAAATGTTATCTGTCCCAATTGGGATACTTTTCCAATCACTATGTTTTCTTAATTGCGCCTGAAAAATACGTAGATAATATGGCCGCATGATAATCCTCTTCTAAGTCACACAGATAAAAACATGAGTATAATGAAACATTTGGATATTTTTATTAGGTCATGTTAATTTAGAGTTGGAGCTATCCAGCACATTAATGCATATTTATTTATTTGATAAAATAGTTATATAGTGCTTACTTAAATCCCATCTAGAAAACAAATATTATTATTTTCTGATCCCTAGAACTTCCAAAGCCCAGAGTGCTGGGCACTGTGCAAATATAGTCTGGATGCTTACAGGCTAAATCAGGGGTTCATTTAAATGTCTTCATACCTTGCTTTCAGATGAGAGCGCTGGGCTTCATGGTCCGATCCCTCCATCTGTATCCAGTGGTGTCCAGCTGAACCCAGAATGGTTTCACGTGGTGAGTGCAGAAGTCTGCACACAATTTGCTGTCACCGCTCCCATCCCTTGAGCATCATACAGGACATCCTCAGCACCACTTTGGAGCAGCGCCTGCACCTTGGGTTGAAAACTGCAGCCTGAACACAGAAATCACATCGTAGTGGGAGCAACTGGAAGTGAAACGGAGGGAAGTTCTCTTCATTTCCATCTAAAGTGGTCTTTTGACATAATTTTATCTCCTCAGTAGTATGTGGTGGTCATGACATAGAAAAGGCGCTGCTGGAGTATTATTTCTTTTATTGGCACTGTGATACTACCTTTCCCTGTTTCATAGGGAAAAGAGATTTTAGGCAAATTGATCTTGCAGATGTACCATGTGTATTCTGTGTACTATTATGCCACCAATACTCATTTGGTAAGAATTCCATAACGACATTTTGAAGAGATGTTAGTAGTTTTACTAATTGATTGGATCCCCTCGTCATGGAACCGGAGGAATGTTCAAGGCTTAAATTTGTTCTTGAACCATAGCATTTGTACCCTCTCCTAAATCCCATTCTTCAAATAAATTTTGCAGTCAAGGTGGGAAGGATCTGCTGTAAGCAGAAAATTTTCTTTCTAACCAAACAGTGAATGTTACCAGTTTCTGGCATATTTCTGAGGCGCATCTGTGTCTGTGATCTGTCCCTAGGCTATATACATTCTGAACTGAAACATTTATTTTGTGTCACAATAATGCGCTTATGGACCATGTAAAAACAGAACAAATATTAAAACCTTTGCAAGCCTTATACCAGAAATGAATAGGTACATAAGGAAGGAAAAATACAAGCTCTCTGTAGAAATCAGTGTCTAGATAAAACATCTGCAAGGGAAAATGTGTCTAGAGGATGGCTTTTTAGACTAAAAAAAAAGAAGCCTGATTAAATAAGTAAGTATTTGTTGGTAGGCTGATGGAGGTTTCAGCCGTAGGTAGGTAGGAAAGACGGTCTTCTGACCTGTGGCTTCCAAGATTTTTACTGTAATCAGTACAGAGTACTGTAATCATGCTGCTACAGAGGCAGCATTACCAAGGTTATACTGACTGTGCATTGTACAGGCTTCCTTTCCCTATGAAGACCGGCAAATCAGAATTAACTCTGATTCCCACTAACGCTTGGGTATCACGACTACATTGGACTCTGGGAGGTCTCACTGAACACAGTATTCTCTGTGTGCTGGTCACAACGATCTGGAGCAGACCGTACCGCATGGAGCCCTGTGAGGAGTTTTGGGGTAAATGTGGGAAGAGAGTCAGGAGGGCTCTCTTGGTAGGAGGTGTGATGAATGGGAACATCTTTTAACGACAGGACTTGCCATGTCAAGTATGCTGACCTTCCGCAGCAAAAGAATTGTAGTGGTCAGAAAGGGAGCTATGGGACTTGTGTGAATATCTTAGATGATCCAGTTCCAACTGGAAGGAATATTAAATGAGGGAAGTACACCTTGGATTTATTATTTAATCTTTCTCTTTGTACTGTTTGCATAACCTTAGTGAAGATCCACTCCTTTTGGAATGCGAGAAGCCTGCATGTATTATATGTGATGTATGTGTCTTTTAGGGCATGGACTCGTATAATTGAAACTCTGGGAAAACCTGCACTTTAAACTATTTAAGCTGAAGCTGCATCTATACTTACCTGCAGATATATTGCAGCTCTCATCTGATCATTCTGCCTGTGGGAACCAGAGTGAAGGAGAGAAGAGAGGCCAGTTAATAGCTGGTTCTTGCTCTAGTTCAGCTACCAGAACTCAAGTGTGCTCCCAGATTTAGTCCCAGAGATAGAAGCTGGGGTAATCTTCAGGGCTAAAAAGTTTTGTTGGGAAGGCCCAGCTCTCCGGTGTTAGTAAATGAAGGAGCTGGTCCCAAGACTATGTGGAAGGATCTCAAATCTGGGTCAGTCTTGCTCCTTCTCTGACTTGGGAAGCTCAGACTCATGGTATGTAGGCAAAGCAGTCACGTCTACCTGAGTAGTGTTCAGTCCTGGGGAGCTCTGCCAGCACAGTGGCATTCAAGTCAGGCTTTTCTCTGAGCGTCAGGGGTTTGGTGCAGCACAGGATGGAGCAATAGCTCTTCTGGGTGAAAATAGTGCAGAGGAGAAACGCTGAAATTAAGCCACAGTAGTAGAAACAAAATATTAATAATTCTGAGTACAAATTTCTTAATAGATTTTATAAGACCCGCTGCCTCCTCCTTCCCGCCCCTCCCCCCCCCCCCCCCCCCCCCCAATTCCATGTTTTAAATTGTGGAAGCTCTTGCAGGATGCTCTCAGCTGTGAAGTGTGTCCTAAAGTATATTTTTTTGCAGCCATTCAGATGACAGTGGAGTGTCAGGAATGTCACATTAGATGTGTGTGGATATGTAATAGTATTTATGAGCTTCTGTGATGACACAGGCTTTGTTGAAGCTCTCTGACTATAACAGATCTCAAATAAGTGATTGTTCTGAATAAATTGTCTACGCTATTGTTTTCCCACTGCAAACAAAGCAGAGTCATTTTTAAACAGGGTGGATAAAAATGGCACAGAATTCAATATATGAAAGAAAAGGACAATTTCAATTATATTTTCCCTGATATTTTCTGAACACTTCTCATAATTCTTTTTTTTTTTTATTGCACAATTCTTTCAGTTCAAGAACATACAAGGCTTTAGAAAGTGTTGCCTCCCACTAATAAACATGAGAGTAGCACACAATCATTCACTTAATGTTTTGGAACAAGGAGCCTCTTATGCAGCTACAAAAGGGGCAGAGCTTGGGAAAACTTTGACATGGCATTTCTCCAAGCCACAGCTGAAGAGACCTGTGCTTTTGTTTCGTAGATTTCAGATGCTAATTGCAGCAGGATACTTGTCCAATGCATTAGTGAAAGCCTTCAATAAGACAAAGGTGCTGCAGCAGTCAATATTCATGGTTCAGCAGATGAACTGAAGCCTCAGTATTTTACTGCAGAACGTGGCGCTGTCTTCCTGATGAGCCATTGTGGTGGGTTCATGACCTCTCATGGTCATTACAGATCCCACGTCAAATTTTGTGAGGAGGTGCTGTCAATCCAATACAGATGATAGCAGCCTGACTCCTGAAACTGCCCCTGCAGTTTCAGCCGGATGCAGCATTTTTGCCGTCTTGGGTTGTGATTTACAGAACATTTACAAGATATTTCACTTCAAGCAGAGCAGCGGCAGCGGGTAGGGCAGCGTGCCTGAGCCAGGACTGATGTACACACGCTCCCTTAGAGGAACAGCCTTCGGGAGGACCGTGATTTACAAGACACCCTCTTGTCCAAATAGAATGATGTTCCGGGGGATTTCACAGGCCGCTCTACCCATTTGCAGCGCATCTGCTTTCTGCCTGCTTTCCCCAAATCCTCTGCTCCCAGGGCTGCCTGTAATCCCGGCCACCTCCAGTGCGGAGAGGCATGACTCAGGCCAGGAGGGAGATTTCAGGCAGCTTCTTGCTAGCAGGCAACCGCTCTTCCCCTTCCACATCCCTCGTCACCCCGGCTCCTGTTTAAACCCGAGCTGAAACCAGAGGGTGGTGAATGCACTGATGGTGGGGATGCCATGAAGCAGAGGGCAGCCTGGAGCCCTGCTGCCTCTCCTCTCCCTCCGCCCCGGGGGCACGTCCCCCACGGCACTGGGGTCCCTGGGGCGCTGCTGCTGGTACGGAGGGACATACCATCACTCAGGGGAAGGAAATGTCTGAAATCGGAGAGGATCCACGCTCATGTATTGGGTCCTTAATTAATACGGCGCTTGGAGACTGGAAAGGTACTGTTTAATAGCACAGAAAAGAAATAAAAGGCATTTAGTTTCTAAAGTCTCCTGTTTTCAACAGCAGCGTCAGCTAAAATGTGTGTGTTTTTAAATTTAGCTTTCATACTATTTCAATTCCGGAGCCAGTCACATTTTCACTGTGGTAACATTACTGAAGTAACTGTCAGCTGAGCCCATAGCCCTATTTTTTGTCTCATCACTCTTGGATAACTGGAAACAAACCATAGATATTAGGCATGTACTGGAAATGAAGATTTACGGAAAACGGTTGTCTCATGCTTGTGAATGACGAAGTATTTTGCCGTCAAGAAAATTAGCCACAGATTGTCTTTTGGAGTAATTCACAATCAAAAGGTCCTGAAATCTGTTTTAATGCTCAGTCTTCCCTTTAAAAGCCTCAAAGTGTCTGCATTATGTTCATGGTGGATTCAGCTTATTTTATTTAATTACAGCAATTGAAAACCGTACGTCAAAATTGTTCATTAGCACCCACGGATGGAGGAAACCGCGGTTTGGGTGTGGTGAGAGGAAAAGATGCTCGTTGCTCCATGTTTTGCTGCTCGCGTCCTGTGCCGCGCCGGGCAGCGCTATGAGCGAGCGCCCTGGCTAAGATGGTTTTGGTTTACTGAAATGCTCATCACCGCTTCATTTCCTTTTCAGAAATATTCCTGCCCGTTACCGAACGTTACTGTGAGAATGAGATGCCATCTTGTGGTGGGATTTTCATCTCACAAGCCTGAGCTTGCTTTTCTGAGAAACTAGTTCAATTATCCTTCCCGCTTGGGGATGCAAAATTACTAAACCAGCGTTTTCAGATTTCATTATAAACCCAAGTCCTCCACTAAGACCTATGGGCTTTTACAGTAAAAACTGGACAGCTTCGAAGTAAAATTATCTGCTATTAATCATAACCTAGAAATTGGCATTTAGAGATAGTAATCATTTTTTTTAAGTTATCAAAACAAAGTGCTGATATGTGCAATTTATTTTTTCCAAAGTCAAGCAAACATATTAATTTTGCAAAGTGTAATGATTTTGTGCAGCTGCTTGGAAAAAGGTGGTGCAAGCATTATTCAAGGGAAAGCTTGTTTTCCGTAATTTAGGCTGATATAAATAGCTGTTAGGACTACCTCATATATTCCACATTCCCTCGCTTCTCAAACTCAGATACAAAGCTGAGTAGTGAGAATACCAAAATGCAAAATCTGTCTGGAGTACAAAGTTTATAGACTTTGGAAGCACTTAAATGTAGATTTTTGTCTAGTTGGTTATTTAAGAATTACCCATGAAGTTAAGATACATCTATTGCTTTTGATATGCTATTCCCAATGCTCTGGTATGTTTTTGGCAACATAAAGATCCACTTTTTTACTCCAACCTCTTCAGTTACTGAAGGAAAAGCCAAGGGTATGATTGCAGAAATATTTTAGCAATAGAGGATAACTGCCATCAAGGTCTCTTCGCAAGGGCTGTGCCGTGAGTACGGGGCACATTATAGGCAGAGCAATGAAGCCCTAATTATGTCAAAGACAACTCCAGTTCCTGGAACAGCTGAGGAATGACAGCAATAAAGCGGATATGATGCAGCTTTACCTCCCATGCCTTTTGGGCTACGAGTTTGGTCCAGCTTGGTTTTAAAAAACAGTGTTTGCATCTGTTGGACCCACTCTCCGAGCACAGCTATGCACTGCCTGTGTGTGTCGGTGCTATATGGACTCTTGGACCCTGTCCACATCTCTGGACTTGTAGAAAAAGCATGCCCAGAAGCTTCCCTGGCCATCAGGACCGACCACTGGGGGACAGCCCGTGTCCGTGCCAGTTCACCATCTGGCTTGCGGATGGAGGCAGCTGTAGGCATGCTGCCTGCTAGCGGTGGCCACCCTGCTGCCTTCACTGCCAGATTGTGCCTGGAAGCTGCTCTGGGGGAGCACTAGCTCAGCCAAAATGTGGGTTGGGGCAGTTTAGGGCGGACACTCGTGGTCCTGTGCTCAGGAACCTGCTTGGATTGACTAGGATGGACGAGCATCAAGTAACAGAGGTGCTGTCTATGCAGCCAGGGGAGGAACGGAGCAACATGGACTGTTACAGGCTATTTATTTGTTATTTAACATAATACTGTACATCATCCAGGAAAAGAAAAGAACCCCAGACCTGAGGAGCTTGCAAGATGAAGGAGGGGAGGAAAGCAAAGACTCAGTGATGGGAAGTGCTTAGCCAAAATTGCTGAGCCAGCCCGCAGCAGCGCTGGGACCAAAACCTACCAGCAGGAAGGAGAACCCACAGCCAGGTCCTGGTGGTGCTGCTGGCCCAATTGGCACCCAGCCTTGCATCCCCGCCGAGCAGAGGGATGTGGGGAGGTGTTGCCATCTCTTTGCCGTGTCTGCCTCCATGCTGGGAGGCAGGTGATCAAGGCGAGTTAGGAGAAGAGAGGAGGGGGGACCTCTCCCAGGCCAGCCATGTAATAGCTCCAGACGACGTGTGCTTAACTGGTGCCAATTTGTGGAGGAACATAATGGAGTAAAGGTGTGAGTGTAAGCAGGGGATACAGTGAAAAGAGAGACTCTGTACCACTGCCAATTGATTTTTTTTTTTTTTTGGCAGCAAAGAGGCTTTTATTCTCACTGCATTGCAAAGCCCATTTAAGTGCCTGTTTGCCTTTCCTTTTACTCTGCATTGCAGCTGGCATGCCTGAGAAAGACAGCTTGCTCAGAATGCACATTAAGGCTTGGCCAGCATGGGTGTAAAGCAGAAGTGATACACCACCATTTCATAGCCAGCAGGCATCAGGATCAGAGAAGAAAGCTGAGGGGATGACTGTGTTCCTGTTCCTCCCAGGTGCATCCTCATCTGTGTCAGCTGAGCCACAGCCATCGGCGCTGTGGGCTTTGCTCAGATGTGCCCCACCAAAAGGAATGGAGCTAAACAAAATGTAAACTACCAGAGCTGGTTATTGGGATCTGAGTGACCTGTTTCTTTAAGGGTACTTCTGCCTGCAAAGGTAGAATTTTTCTACATCCATACATTCATTTTGAAAATTTTAACAAACAGTTGTGAAATTTTGTACTGGAAGTTAGTTCTTTTCTCCCTGCCCTCCCCCCCTTTTGTTTTCTTTAATCAGTTGCTACACTGATTGACATTAGAAAAAAAAAAGTGAGGAAAATGCGTTTTTTCCTTTTTGCAAGTGATTCATTTCCCTCCTCCCTGTATCTGCCAAATTTGACAAGTAGCAAATAGAGCAGCACCGCATCCTGCCTTAGTTCAGGTCAGCAACACACACTGCTGCGTAGTCAGCACGATCAGGAATCAAAGTATCTCTAAATGTCAGGTGTCTCTTTCATGGACTGTAGAGGTGAAAGGAACCCCTGTATTCACGTGCTTTGGTCTTCTGTATAAACAGGAGTATGTAGAGCCACTCTCTGCAACTGGATGACAGCCAGTTTAGGAAGACGCTTAATTTCATTTTAAGAGCCTGTGCAATTCTCCTGGTAAATCATTCCAGCTGTTAATTTCCTTACTTCAAGGAAATTTTGTCCTATTTCAAGGCTGAGTTTATCTGGCAGAGTTCAGCTTGTAGCTACTGAATCTTGCTAAGCTGCTGCCTGCAGGATGGAAGAGCTGGGGCTGGGGGAGCTGTGCAGCTTTCCGGGGGAGGAAGAGGGAATGCGTGGGTGCTGCTCCTGCATCACTAAGAAAGCAAATGCACAGCCCTGGCCAGTGCCTACAGTAGCTCGCAACCCTATTAAGGTCCTCCTTCTCCCTCTTTCCCATGAATTCATGCTTGTAAAAGTAACTGCCAAGCCAGTGTTTTTTCACGTGTAAATACCCATCTAAAATGATTGTAAGACCTCTCACCCTGTCTTGAATAAAGTGAGTAACTCAGTCCTTCTGCATCCTGAGAATCCCCTCCCCCTTCTGGATCATTTTGTGTGTCCTTCATTTGAATTCCCCCTCTCTGACATCCTCCCTGGCGGCACACTGTTCCAGCAGCAGTCTTATAATTGCTGCATACAGAGCCAAGATCACTTTCCAGCCCCCTTTCCTAGCCTGATACTCCTTTTCATGTATTGATTTTTCTGTGTTACAGTGATCACCAAGCCCTTTCCTGACGCATTACTTTCTGTGAGAAGCAGTCCGTTCCCTCAGCTGACACAGATACACAGATACATCTCCAAAAGGGTGGCTGAAAAGTCTTTCCAAAGATAAACTTGCCTTCATCAGGGTGATCGTCCTGAGGCTTGTCTCCTGCTCCGACATCTTCAGTCCTCCTTTGGCTGGTCACCCAGAGCAGTCAGCACAGGTCTTGGTCCCATGATCTGTCCGTCTAACAGGTTAAGCTCACCAGAGGTTTCTGCTGAAGTTTAAGTTTCTGCTTATCTCTGGATCACAAGAATCCTTCACTGACTACAAGTTCAAACTTCAGTATTGACATAAGGAAGAAATTTTTTACGATGAAGGTGGTGAGATAATGGAACATGTTGCACAGAGGAGTTGGGAACACTTCATTTGGAAGTGTTCAAGGCCAGGCTTGATGGAGCTTTGAGCAACCTGGTCTAGTGGAAGGCGTCCCTGCCCATGGCAAGGGTTTTGGATTAGATTGTATTTAAAGGTCCCTTCCAGCTCAAACCATTCTCTGATTCTGTGATTTATGAAAACTTGTGTGACGCGTATTTGTTCACCTAGGAAGCTTTTAGCAGTCCAAAAATGGAGAGAATTACTTAAATCTGAGTGCCACCAGCACATAGCAGCCTGGAGAACCAGCAGTCTCTTGCACCCCGGCACCAGGGACGGCTCCTAAGGGGGATCCCTGTGGCAAAATAAGCCATCTGAGTATAGTCACTGACCTTCTACCAGATCCAGCCCTGGTTACAGTTTAGTTGTAGAAGCTGGTCAGGATTATTTTGCCACTCTAACAGCATGGATGATACTAACAAAACACTGCTGCAGCATCTCAGTAACTCTCTCTGAAATGACACTCCTGGAAAGATCAAAATGGCAGACAAAGATTAATTGAAATCTCATGAGACCACCACCATCCTCCCACATGCTAGAACCTACTTCTTGTTCCCGCTAGTTAGATTTCCTGGGTAAATAGCCGTAGAATCATAGAATCATAGAATGGTTAGAGTTGGAAGGGACCTTAAAGATCATCAAGTTCCAACCCCCCTGCCATGGGCAGGGACACCTCTCACTAGAGCAGGTTGCTCAAAGCCCCATACAGCCTGGCCTTAAACACTTCCAGGGATGGGCCATCATGAACTGGTTTTGAGATTTTTTTGGCAAGTAAAATAAAAAATGTTTATTTATAAAAATATTTATTCAATAATGTTTATTGAGTTTATCTACAATGTTTTATAACTGACAAATAGAGGAACAGTGCTAAGAACAGGAAAAATTCCTCTTTTTAAAACTCACTTTAAGTTCTGACACAAAAAAAAAAATCTGGTTGTTAGGAATATAGTACAGGCATCCACCTTCCCGCCTTCACCTCAGAGGTATGGAAAAATACTGCACTGTCACTTCTACTCAGACCCAGCAAGAAGGGATTGCCTCTTGCCATACCTGCTCACAGTCCAAGCTAATCCTTTCGTAGCACTCGTCTGTTAATATTTAACAGGTTCCGACACGCTCAGATTCAGTGACCAAAAACGTTGTTTATAAAGTAATCCTGTATTCAGATTCTTTTTTAGTTTCTAGCACTTAATCATTGCCTTTGTAAAATACTTTTGATTACTTAGAAATTCTGACATGACCTTAATACATCTTTCATAAAGAATTACTGCAGAAGTGACAAGTTAATTTTGTAGTGCAAAATATGAGGACAGCAGTAATATATTATTGGCAGAATTTAGTCACAAATAAGAGATAATTTTTCTACTAATATAAACATAATTTTTTCTCTTCAGTTATTATTAATTTCTTTAATTTGCAGTTATTCAGATATTTTCTGTGTATCTAATTATTGTTCTCCCCTAACTCCTGAATAAACTTAATATACATATATCTATAAATAAAATATTATCTATATTCAGCAATTAAAAGAAAGCAACACCATTAGGATTGTAAATAATTGAACAGTAGAATTTATTTCTTACAATAAACCATGAACTAAAACTGAAGTAAAGAAAGTCTCAGGCTCCTTTTCTAATTTTAAATAGACCTAAATAGTATATTCCCATCAAGAACGTAAATTAAATGCATCATCTTTATTAATAGCCTGGTCATCCATTGTAAAAATGGTAATCTCAGTAAATTTGCTTCGTAATGCTGTAGAAGCTCCCATGTAGCTGTAACATAGGAATTGCACAGTGTCCAAGATGTGACAACAAAAACAGAATCACTCTGCTCTTCAGTGTGTTTTTTACAGAAACAAAAGGCATTTTTGTTTATCTGTTTGTCCTTTATGTGTCCTATGCCAAAAAAAAGAGGGCTAATTAGTTATGCCGTACATCTATCCTCAGGCTGTTTATGGAACCAACAGCTGTGGAATCCAGTCTGAACCTGTACCGGGGCCTTTCTCTTTTTCCAGTCTTGGAAATGAGTGAACTGAATGTGGATACCTAAATTTAATAAAAGTTACAGGACAAAGACTACAGTGCAAGAATACATTTCCCTCACCTGCTGTTGGTGGTGAGGGTGAGTTATCACTCTCGCCCTTCAGCTTGAAGGACATATTGATGCATCCTCCCTTCTTCCACCAACAGTGTTTATGGAACCACCCAATGCCCGGATGGGAGCGGTGGGGTTCCTGTTGTAGGACAGTTGGGCAAGACAACAAAGTGTGTTGGGATTGCTTCATTTGTGAAGCTTTCCTGACCTCCTCCTGCTGCCAGATGCTGCCATAGGCTGCACCGTGTCCCTTGTGAGCTGTGGAGATCAGGAAGGACTTCTTTTGACCATGGAAGATAAGCAAGGTGTGAGGAGCTCTCTGGAATCTGCCTGATAAAATCAAGAGGAGGAAGACAGCAGTGAAAAGTCTAAATTGATCAACGCCTAGCTGGTTCTGCAGCTTGTGCAGCTGAGAGGCTTCAGAGGGCACTGGTGGCTGAGGCTGAATCAGGCTATGGCAGCACTGCTGGGTGCACCACAATTTGTGCATTGGTTCAGCTCAGGGGTGAGCTTTTGAAGGAAATGTCCTGGCCCAGACACCCCCTGTCCACATCGGTTCAGTGACCACAGAACACTCTTGGGTTGCAGGGACTGGATTTCATTGGGAAAACCAAAGGGTGCTTCAGGAGCGCCGCGAGTGAATCACAGCTGTAGATGGTCAATCTCTTCTCCCAAGTAACAAGTGATAGGACAAGAGGAAATGGCCTCAAGTTGTGCCAGGGGAGGTTTAGATTGGATATTAGGAAAAACTTCTTTACTGAAAGGGTTGTCAAGCATTGGAACAGGCTGTCCAGGGAGGTGGTGGAATCGTCATCCCTGGAGGTATTTAAAAGACGGGTAGACATGGTGCTGAGGGACATGGTTTAGGGGTGGTTTTGGCATAGGTTTATGGTTGGACTCGATGATCTTGAAGGTCTCTTCCAACCCAAGTGTTTCTATGATTCTGTGATTCTATGGGCATTCAATTTACAAGGCTGGACTAGAGCTGGATATACGTCCCATGTAGGATGGGTACAGCACAAGTCCTCAGCACAACTGGTTCACTCTAGAGACCTGCTCCTATCCACCCATGTGACCTGCTCATGCAAAACCTCATTGAAAAGCACCACCCCTCAGCTTCCCGACTGCCCACCCCAGCCAGCCCTTGCTGTCCCTGTGTTTCTTCCCCTCAGCTCTGCCAACCAAGGTCTTTCCCGGGGCTGGATCACTGAAACAACCCGAGTCGAGCATGAGAGGAAGGGTTATATTCTGCCCAGAGCTGAACATCTTGTTTGGCACCACCGAGAGCACAGCGTGCTGCCATGGGGCAGGGGGTTGAACAGCCCAGTGTTGGGGAAAGACAATCAACACGTTAGTGTCGCTGAGAGTCCGCAGAAACAGCATTTTCCTTTCAGCCTGACAAGCAGCTGTAACCTACTTCCAAAATACCTTTCCCACATCGGCCTCCCTTCCCTTGTTTAGCCCAATTAGGAGGCGTTTTTGAGGCCAAGTCAGTCAATTTAGGAAAAGTACAAACACTGTTGCCAGCTGACACTTGAAACTGGATAGCTGTGCAAAGGTTGCTTAGTAAGAATAGATATTATATTGCTCATTGTTCTTCTGTGCCCTGGCCCCATGATCCATTCATGAGGGCAAAAGTATTTTAACACATTAACTGGAACCTCTGCCAGCTTTTGGACTGATATAATTTGTGGATGATGAACCCTTGTAGTCCATCATTAAATTCCCTAATAGGTTCTTTCACAGGCTACTGTTGAGGAAAGCTTGCCAAGTCCGAATGATTTTTGCTCAGGTCTTTTCCATATGCTTCTAAACCCCTGGATGAAGCCAGAGAGAGCTCAGGAAATAATTACTATTTCTCAATGGATGCCTTCTGCATAGCACCTTTCTGCATTGCTCACTGAAATTATTGAAGACATAAGGTCCAGTAGTTTTAAAATACCTCTTAATAGAAGATTCTATATACTAAAATTATGAACTGAGGTAAAACCAGCTGCCTGTAACAGTGATGAAGTTGCTTAGCTGACTGAAGCTACTTATTTTCTCTTAAATTATTGTTTGATTATTGAATCTGTTTGACGTTGAAATCAGGATTGAAATATTCCTCCATCAACTCTCTGAAAATAAGGCAAACTTGCATCTTGCCAGCATAGCTGGAGACAAAATAGGAAT
Organism: Chionis minor; assembly: GCA_013398295.1. NCBI lineage: Eukaryota > Metazoa > Chordata > Aves > Charadriiformes > Chionidae > Chionis > Chionis minor. The sequence continues at coordinate 146,551 of VZSF01011123.1, read as the reverse complement.
GATGTGAAAAATGACGTAAGCAAAGTATTTTCTAGAAAGCTTTTGTAGAAATAAAGGGCTATTCACTCAGTGATATTTGTCTAGAGGTCCCACTAGAAATGGCAGTAATGATAATTAGAGGACACCAAGGTTTCTAAGAGCTCCACTCACTTGTAGATACACTTGCAATGTTTCTATGCCTGCCTCTTCTCCTAAGAAACAGAATGAAGGTTTCTGTTTGTTCCTATAACTCCCTTCATATCACGTGGGCTTCCTGAAGCTGTGGCTTACTGGTTGGTCACTGCCTAAAGTCTGTTAGGAGGGACTTAGCTTTTCTAACAGACAAATTAAAGAATGAAAGAGCAAGTTTATTCTAGAAAATTATTCTGTCATTTGATTACAGAAATTTGGGTTAGAAACATGGAAAAGAGAAAGATAAATCTAAAAAGTGCAGTTCTCCATGACGTTTAGCAATTAGAGCTGCTTCCAAATCTCAGATAACATAAGGGCCTGACAGTCTAGTCCCCCAACACCAAGGAATATCCTTTGTGGCTGTATTTTTTCTTTTTGTCCAATATATAGTCTTCTACCTATCTGTCTTGTCAGTCTGCAGGGTGCCGTTTTCACCTTCAGTTCTTCAGCACAGTTTTAGCATTACTGAGCTCTTCTATCCCACCTACCTGTGATCATTTATGGATCTTCCCTCCTGAGCAGAGGGACCCATCTTCCTCTCCCCTCTCCTGGAATTGGGCTCTGATGTTCAACCTACAAAAGCTTTAAATGGGACATGCCCCAGTCCTCACAGCTCCTCTGCACATGCACTGATGTCACCGTCATTATCAAGCAGATCTGTTCTACCTTAAAGAGCCTTCTTGTTTTTCATATCATTTTCAGTATTGCTACAGAGCTTTATAAAGCCTGTGCTATGAAGAAAAGATTCACATCGCTAATACCTGATTAGATCCACAATCTCTGTCTCAGCAGTAATGCATTGCCAAGACTACAGGTGACAAATTAATGACTGGGGTGACAGACTTGGAACTCAAATGGAAATATCCAGCTTTTTCAGCATATGCCTTTTCCCCCTTCACCTTTTATTGGTTTTAAGGGTTCTACTTATGTTTTATAATTGGACAATGCAAGCTCAGCTTCAGCGGCTGGGCAGAGTAGGACTGGGCTTCTGGGGCACTGGAGATCTGTTTACATGCTGAAACCACTGCCTGCTGGAAAAACTGCCGCTGAGCAGCAGCTTCCTGGAGGTGCAAAGTCCTGCGTTGTGAGAAGGGGGGTGGTAGTGACCCCGAGGAGAAGCTTCACAAGAGCGGGGAGTCAGGAGTGCCAAATCCTGCAGCCAGGAAACCTTGCTGCCCCTAGGGGAAGGATGCAGGTGCCTTCCCCTGCCAAATCCTGCCACCAGTCTTGGCCCCACACGGGGAGATATCGTGCCCTGCAGAGCTCTGTGCGAGGTGCAGTCAAGGAACGGAGCCCCGACAGGGGGAAGGTACAAAGGACTCTCTAGTTGGGGAGTTCCTGCAGCCACAAGAAGCAGAGGTGTGTTGTCCAGTTTTCCTCCATGGCACTTGCCATGAGTTGAGTTGACCGGCAGAGTTCCTGGAGGCTTTCTGAAAACTGGAGGTGACATTATGGTGAACATTCAGGTTACACCTTATGTCCAGCACGTGCCAGCTGCCTTCAGTCTTTCTCACCCCATGGCACTGGGTGTCCACCTTGCTTTCAGCGCTAGCTGATGCTCTGGGGAGAGGTTGGGACCATCCTCCTTGAATTTGTTTGGTTCACAAAGATTAGTAAGCATGAATGATGCTATATCTAGCAGCAGTCTGGGAAAAGCTGATGACAAGTTGTGCAAATCTGGTGTGTTCTAGCAAATGCAAATCAGCCAAGAGAATAGCAGCTGGAAAATCAGTTGGCCTCACAGTGTCAAGACTGTTCTGACAAGAATTACCGGGTAACACAGTGGCTGCAGAGCATCAATCCAGCCTCATCCAGCACGCAGGAGAGTGCCGTGACCGAAGAATGTACATCCTCGATGGGATTTAGAAAATCAGTTCTCAGGGGAGAAAAGAATTCGCTCTGCCCTCAGTGAATAATTCAACTAAGGAGTTTTGCTCTGGGCAACTTGTGAAAGTAGCAGAGCTTCATGTATAAAATGGTATTTCTGAAAGCTTTACCCATTAATTTAACATGGCTTAGCTCAACTCCAGCCTTCCTTCTACAGTACAGTCCATCTTCTGCTTTGCTAGTCGAGACTGATGTATTCCTCTGTGGTGTGAAGTGAACCAGCTGCTTGCAGATCTCAATAACTCTCTTCCACAGCAAAGCAAAAGGGGAACTTCAGAGCAGCAAAGGAATTCATACAGAATTTCCACTATACTCAGCAATTTCTTATTCATTCTGTGCTATGCAATATTCATTTATGGATAAAGATGTTATAAGAGCCATTTAAATATATGATTGTAATAAATATTCATAAGTCCTTTTGCAAGATTTTATAGAAATGTACAGGAAACCAGCAAAGGTATTTCAGGGCTTCCATTCTCTGTATAGCTCTAGAGATATTTATGTTTGTGAAAAGCAAGGAGCAAAAGGGACTGCATAATCATGAGTGACAGTCGTGTAGTATAATGTTATTTCAAACTGGACTTTATAGCCAGTATACTAGAATGCGGAACACATGCGCAGACACATCAAGTAAACTGGGGCTTATATTTAAAGAAATACAAGCTGTTTTTTTAACTAAGCCCCAAATATCATTGGAAAATATATGTTAAATACATGACCTTAACTCCACTGATTAACATTGAGATGTTCAGTACCAAAATAGGAGACATACAGAAATCTAACAGAAGAGTAACTGTAGAAAAAGCCTAATGGATAGTGTAAAATCCAGGGCCTACTGCAGTTTTATGACTGGCATGGATGCTACGTTGTTACCTGCTGCTCTTTACATATAACTTCAGTGTACCTGCTGAATGTTTGTAGATTGATGATTTGCACATTTAAACTAGTATAAATTTGCAAATGCTAAATTCTTTTCAGCTCTAGCCTCCGAAAGCTGTCTGCCCAACTGTGTTCCAGCTGCTCAGAGCTGGAATTGGCCTGGGTTCACAGGAGTAGTCATCCTCAATTCATCCAGTACAAGAAAGAATTTCTTTTATTTTTTCTTGCAGCAAAGAGGCTTTTGGGACCAAGAAGCTGTAGCAAGGGAGGCTGGAGGAGAGAAGAGAAAGGAAAAGATAGAAGTTTTGAGGGTCTTGAGAAAGAGTGGTATAATGAGAGGCTTAAATCTTTCAGCTTATTTGTCTTATCTAAAAGCAAGTTCATAGGTGATGTGATTTCTGTGAGTGTTTTTACAAGAGGAAAATTCTAGGTACTAAAGCAGTCTTTGATCCTTGAGAGAAAGATTCAGTGGTGTACTGTAACAACATCTGAGGAAACTGGATTCAAATAAAAAATCAGTTGATGGTGTTGAGAAAGGAAGTGAAAACATTGGAACAAATTCCTAAAGGAAGCAATCAGTTTACCGCATATAGAATCACAGAATCACTTAGGCTAGAAGAGACCTTCAAGATCATCGAGTCCAACCATAAACCTAACACTGCAAAAAACCATCACTAAACCATGTCCCTCAGCACCACGTCTACCTGTCTTTTAAATACCTCCAGGGATGGCAATTCCACCACCTCCCTGGGCAGCCTGTTCTGATGTTTGATAACCCTTTTGGTGAAAAAAATTTTCCTAATATCCAGTCTAAACCTGCCCTGGCACAACTTGAGGCCATTTCCGCTTGTCCGATTGCTGTTACTTGGGAGAAGAGACCGACCCCCACCTTGCTACTATGTCCTTTTGGTATTGTATCCAGGCTTGCTGCCTCTAAAGAGTGCGCTTTGACCACTACAGCATCTTGTGCTTAATACAATTTTTTTCAGGTGACAGCCTATATCTAATTTTACATATTAAATAAGATTAGGTGAAGAATTGGTGCCTTTTAGTCTTGAACTCTTTGAACATACAAAGTGGAGTAGTGGCAAGGACAGGAAGAAGATAGGAGCTAAGCAAGAGGAAAGAAGGATGAGGAAAAGGAATAGATTGAAAAGATGGATGATGAAGGGGAGGGAGAATATGGGAAGAGGGGATCAGGAACTCAGGTGTGCAGTTGGATTATTAGATCATAAACCAGAGGGGACCCAGCTAGACTGCACTCCCTAAGACTTCCCAGAAACCATCACTATTTAAGCTAGTGCTTTGTCTTTTAGGAACAGAAAAAAAAAAAAGAAAAAAAAAGAAAAATAAAAACCACAAATGCGCTTGTTTTTAACATTGCCAGCAATTCAGTAGAACCACATCTGTTGGCAGATATTACTATGGCTGAGTACATTTGTTGTTAAAATCAAGAGATATAGTTTCTGACTTGTTATAAGATGTAAAAAAGAAAAGTGACATTATCTGCACAAATGAGAAATGAAATGTTAAATTTTCAGTCTAGTTGCTAAGTTATTCTACTTTCTTATTTAAAGCACTCTTTTTATGAGGCAGTGAAGCAATGAATACTTAAACAATAGCGAACCTTGACTTCTGTTTTACTCCTTCAAGCTTCCTATTAAAAGAAAATCAGCAGGAGTTTCTTCAGTTTCCTCAAAGTGTGATTCCCTTTCTCAAGGGTTTATTTCTGTGGAGAAGTTTTCATATTCTTTCTCATGTTTGAAGACCCTTTCAAATAACCTAGGAGATTCAGCTTCTCCGCACTTCATTTGCAAACATCCTTATTTCTAGACAATTAAGCACATGACATTTCATCCTACCAGTAACTATCTTCAAATCTCTCTTTCCTCCAAAATATCATTTGCAGTGCCGGGGAGTTGCAAATAAATGATGAGACAAATGGTAGACAAATCAGGTTTGAAGCATCAAATTTAGGGATGATACCAGCAGAGGGCAATAAATAGACACCATCCCTAAAAGCCAGCTCTCCAGCAGCCTGGAAGCTGGAAGCTCAAGGCTCTCAGTTCATCATTTTTGAAAAACAGTCTTAGGTTCCTTCAATAAATTGCAAAAATAAATGTCAAAAGTGGCTTTCCTTTACAAAATCTGTTTAGCCGTCACACAGTCCTTTGATAAAAAGCACTTTCCAAGTACTCATAGCCAGCCATAATAAATAGTAATTAATAATAAGTGGAATGATAGTCATAAAGCATAGCATGCCTGGTTGAAGACACTCTCACACAGCCAGTATGTGCATGGGCAGTAAAGTAGGTTCTCCATCTACAGCTTAAGAAAAGCTACTTATTAACTTGATTGACATCACCTTGTTCTCCTTTTAATGATAGGAAATACATTATTAGAAATTACACAACAAACAGAAATGGATGCTGAACAAAACTTTGGAATAGCCATCCATGAAGATACAGCGCTTTTTGTGGCCTTCGGCATGTTTTCTTTAAAGTATTAAATTCTAGTCTGAAATGTCTTTTTTGTGTACACAGCATATGCTGGTTTTACTCTTTTATACTTCAGTATGATCATGTCAAGGCACCATTAACCAGTCTTTAACTTCCAGCTTGCACATTTTATTGTTTGTTAAGGAGGTGTTTGCTGAAATAGGAGAAAAATTATATTTCTGTTCAAATGAGGCAGAAAACACTATTGGAATTCCCCAGGAATCTTGTTAGATAATTAAGTCCCTTAGGCCTACTCAGCATCACCAAACTTTTTAGTATTTAAATTATTTACAGGTAGTTAAGCACAAATGTTTCACCCACCACCAACGGAGATGCTCTGCTTTGTGTGTCTCAAGGCTATTTTAAGGCAGATTTATTAATCTAGGAAGTCTTACCAGAAACCCCCAGTTTTTTTTCCATTCTGGGCTACAGGGGTGTGGCTGATTCCAACTTGCATAATTCAGATCAGATCCAAGGCTGATATTCAAGGATGTGAGATGATAGAAAAATAATTCAGTTCTAAGCATATCCCGTGAAAATATTGTCATCCTGTAACTGGTGTTTTAACAGTGCATTTTATTTCAGTAGCCTGTGTTCTGACAGTAGCAATAGTTCTGACAGCTGTGTCTGAACAGCTTTATTTGGTCTTCATTTGGGAGTTATACAAGTTAAATAACTTTGGAATTGTTATGCCTCCCGTAATATTGTTATTGCTCATCAGCATTTGCTTTTTCTTTTTATAATTTTAATTGCTACAGTCGTAGCCATTAGATGAAAATCTAAAGCCATTCTTACAACGTTCTTGTTTAATGACTGTATTACAAACACACACATGAAATTAAGCAACACTTTATCCTCCTCCTGCAGCAGCTACTTCTGCAACTGAATACACATCTCCCCCCTGCGACTGTACCAGACAGATATGTTTCCCTCAGCATTCATTTTCTCCAGCAGTCCTTGCAAATAACTGCATTTTGGAGCCTATCATTAAGTTCAGAAGAAAAACTATGGTGTCCAGCTAACTACATAGCTCAAGGGGAAATACACCATGGGCCTGACCCCATGCCGTGGGTATGTACCAGGGGACTTCTGCTCCACCTTCTCTAACATAACACATGCATCCTGCCCAGCCCTATGAAATGACTCTGGTGATGTGAAGAAGAGTCATCTTGCCAGAGTGAAACAGAAAAATTCCCACCCTCCCCAAGGCCATGCAATCTGATGCAAGATACATGGCTTGGACAAAACTGTTGACCTACCAGACCATTGGGAGCAGCCCTCCAGGGTTCAAGCAGGAGTAAAAAGGAAATCTCTGGTTCCAGAAAAGAAAACGAGCCTCATGTACTCCCCCAACCCCCTCCAAAACAGTACAAAATGGATAGGCAGAGCCCAGGGCTTTGACTGAGGTGCCTTTTCACCCTCACATCTGCTGTTTTGCATGAGGAAAGACCATCTTCCAAGGGTCCAGACAGTTTGCTTGAGCTCTGCTCACTACTGCCAGGCTGGATGGAGGTCCTCAGCAGCAGTGATTTAGCAGTGATGTATAATTCCACATGGGAATCAAACTGTTTGGGAAATTAAAGTTGTATGCATGTTACTTGGGACAAAATAATCTGCAGTTCTGTTCTGTAGCACTAGCAGGGGCATGCATGACCTGCCAAGGTCATTACTAAGGGCTGTAGCAGTGAGGTTGTGTTCAGTTGAACCCTCAGTCTGTCTAATCCAGTGTTTTGGAGCTAGAAATAGCCAACTAATTCTCTCTATGCTCTAAAAATACAGGGACAGGATATCATAGACTTACCTGTAACAAATGCAGTTGCTTGGGGTGGAAAAAGAAAGACCTTTTCTCCCTGACATCTAAGTTTGTGCACATCCCAATGGCCTACAAAAGGTGAAAGAAACAGGGAAAGGATGTCCTAGCAGCTTATTAGTATTCAACTCTTTTTTTGAGGCTGAAAGGAATATTAGCCCCATCTCCCTCTCCAAAGGATCATGCACAGTACTGTGTGCCTGTATACATGCAGGCAATGAAGTCTTGCAAAGAAGAACCATCCCACCTCCTGCTTTAAAGATAAAGCCACACCGTTTGGGGAAAAAACAAAACAAAACAAAACAACCCCAAAAGCCATTTGAGGATTGGCTGAAATTATTTGCAAGTTCTAACCAAATTAGCAGAATCATTTAGAGTATTGGAAGAGGGAAGAGTAGAAATATTAAGAGCGTTTTTTGACACTTAAACAAAATAATAATTTTTCATTTCAAAGTGGAATTTTGTTTTCAACTTCACCTAAATGTAATTTTAAAATGGCTAAGCACTCTGGCAGCTAAAACTTTTTTTTCTTCCTTTTTGAACCTGCAGGTCAGAAGTCCTTTGAATACAGGCAGCATGATGCATATTTTGGCAGCTTCTTTCTCACAGTCCAACAACTTCTCAGTTTTTGTCATTTGACAGCTCTTTTCATGCTTTGTCCCAGAGAGAAGCAGATATTTGTTTTACTGAGCAAATGATGGGAGAAGTAGAAAAGAAAGAGAGCTTGGGAAGCAACTACAGGTCTCTCTCTTTGAGTTCAGGGTTCAGGACTTCAAAGGTGAAGTTCAGGAAGGGTAGGAATTGTCTTTTCCTCTAGCAGCCAAAGTCAACAGCAGGGTAGCTCTGCCTCTGTGAGACTGATTCAGTCTGGAGCAAGCCAGCACAAGGAACACAGGCAATATTATGAAGGTCTCATCACCTCAGAGGTACATGACCCTCTCCTGCCTTCACAGGTAAACGTTAAGTAGTCTAAAGAAGACTCTAATAACAGCACTAATCTCAGAAGAGTGCTACAGATGAAAACAAATCTTTCCAGAAATGCATTGTAATAAACATTCACGTTTTATAATGTGTTGCTCATTGTAACAGTGACTGTTAGGATTTAGCACTGTTAAATACTTGCAGTGGGATACCATTCTAAACTGGAGATGCAAGCACCTTCCTGTACCAGGCTCTAGCCATCATCAGCCATCCTAATACAGTTTTTCCAAGGCTGCAGAGTGCTACAGAGTCATTTTAGTGAGCTGTTAGCTGATGTGGATCTTTGTGGTGATGTCCTGCCACAGTCAAAAGCTGCAGTGGGGAGGAAGCCCAGGCGATGTGACGGCACAGCCTGGGGCAGCCCTGCAGCTGGGTAGAGCTGCCTGCTACCAGTCCTGAATTACCTTTCACAGGGAGCATGTAAATCTTTTTTTAAACCTGGATTAGGGGCTTGGCTCTCGACCAGGGACAAGTCTGGTCTGTTTACGCTGTCAGTCTTTTCATACCACGAGCCTACTCTTCAGGAAGTAATCGCCTTGCTGCGAAGAGGAGTGATACATTCAGCTTATTAATGGTCACAAAGCTCTTTCTGTGCCAGGCTTTCCAAGCGATTGCTATGCGAACAAAGCTGTCAATTTATATTATGTATTCATAGTTAAGTTCAAGTGTAAGATTTTCAGGGACAAATTAATGAGAGCTTGGCCTCACGCACGCTTCTGCAATGCTCAAGAAAAGCTGCTTCTTGCTCTTACATATCGACAAGCCTCTAACCACCTCGTTGTAGGATGTTACTGTGTGCCTTTATATCTCTTTCTCTTTTTTCCAGGCACGTCATTTATCTTTTTATTTCAGTATGAATGTTTTTAACTTCTTCCAGTCCTGTTAGCTCGTTATATCCTGCAGGCCTGAGAGCTCTTTAACCAAGTTTTGTTCTCATGTGGGTTCTTAGAAATTTTGTTCAAACCCTTCGAACCCTCTGTTGTATAAGCAATATGAACTGATACCTCAATTTTTTAGGAGGAAAGCATATTTTCATCTTCTATGATTTTCCTTTTTTACTCCTCTTTGAAACCTGCTTTGTTTTTCCAGCACGCTATGGAGCCAGGGGCAACAGGACTGGGTGTGGAGTTGTACACACACCCCTACTCAGGCCAAAGAGGGGACAACGGCTTCTCCTCACAGCTGGTGGTTTGTCTCTCCCAGGGCTATGTTGAGGCTTCTGACTCTATGGTTGCACTGGGTACTTAAGTTCAGCTGGTTAAAAAAGATGTACAAGAAACTGTCAGAGCTTCTCAGGACAGAGTCCCTGATGCTATGGGAATTCCTGTCTTCCTACATGCATATGACATGTGGTGTTACAACAACGTAAGCCTTTGAATTTCTCCGCTTCACCAAAAAAGTCAGATTACACTGTAACAGTGACCTAACACTTTGCATTGTTTAGCACAGCCCAGTCTTTTCTGTCACTTGCAAACTCCATCAGCAATGTATCATTAATGGGTATTTTGATTTCTTTTTCCTGCTGTGTGACTCATCAGTCTTTTTGAAAGACGTGTTGTCAGCGTACTGTATTTCAAATATTTTCGTCTTAAATATTTAAAGGCAGGAAGAATTCGCCATGTTGCCAGACGAAAGAGGAGATTCACAAGCCCTGAATGGTTTCCCACTGAGAGACATGGGGGAAGGATGAGAGGAGGAGAAAGGGAAGAGAGGAAGGAAGGGGAAGGAAACCAGTAGTGGCAAGAATCCCCTTTATTCTTAAAGAGATTTGGGGCCCAATTCTGCTTCTACCTACACCGTTTTCCACACCAAGGCAATGCAATGGCCTTCACTGGAATAGCTGTTTTCCACCCCAAGGAAAATAAGAAGACAACCAGGCTCTCACAAGGAATGAGGAAAGCTAACTGACTATATTCCAGTGTATGGCACCCATCACTCGTCCCGAAGGTGGAAAGAAATAGTCATCCTTAGAAAGCGTTTCATCACGACCTGAAAGCAGCCAAGTGAATGACTACAAGGGACACTAAGATAGAGGAGGTGTCAAAAGACCTGAGGGACCAAAATTGGGTGAGATGGATCCTACCTGTAATGATCAACATAATTCTAGACATTTACTTGCGGTGAACAGCGCCTCATGTTGAAGGCGATAAAGGAGCTTTGGTTGTATTTAACGCGCCACGTTGCAAAATGACAGTACGTAGAGGATGAAGGCGTCCTGTTTAACCCAAAGTAAATATATTCAGCTTTTTGCTGCATTTTGCCGGCGTGCTTTTAGCTGCTGCCCGCAAGATGCCATGCAAGGCATGGCGGAGGCTGCGCCGCAGCAGGGTTTGGGTTTGAGGACAAGTGCATGGCACAATTTGGCCAGGAGAGGGCCACCAAGCCCTGGAAGTCTCACCGCGATTTGCTCTTAGCCAGCCAGCCAACCAACCAACCAACCAACCAACCAATCTTTGGGAAAGCTTAATTGCGAACTCTTTGAAGTTTGTAGGTGTCTAACCCCAAGGGAACGATTGCAAAGGAAACAACTGTGGGAGAGGAATGGAAAACGGCATTCCTTCAGATCTGCGGCAAACATTAATTTTTGGAGATTGAATAAAAAAAATTAAAAAAAAAAAAAAGAGGAGATGAAGTGTGGTATTAAAAGTGCAGGGAGTCCTTGCTCCTTGCCTTTCATCCTGACAGCCTCTAGCTGATAAACATCTCACAAGCTACAAGGTCACTAATCTATGCAGAACTCCAGATATCCTACAGATCAAGGGGAATCACTCCATACCTCTTCCTCCAGGAGGAGCAGGTAACCCTGCCATAGGTAATCCCTTTGCTAGCCTGTCTTGCTCTGTCAAGACTAGGACAGGTTAGCAAAGGGGTTACCTATTCCAGCCTATTCCAGACTCTCTGAACGTGCCTTAACTGAGAGAAAAATCACTTCAAATGACTGAATGGGAGCTAAATCGTAACCTGTTTGGAGGATGGATTATATGGGGCACTAGGGGAGTTGCATGCCTTGCACAAGTGTTGCCAAGAGGTGATGGAAGGCTGATGTGCCCAGCGCTGTCCCTATCTGTCACTGGGACAAGCACAAGCAGCCTGCAACGCTGCAGCCCCTTGGCACGGACCACAGGCAGCCCACGTGCACACACGCTGCTCAAACCTGATTTCGAGCACCTGCAGGATGAGTATGGAGCTAGTCATTCCTTCTGAGCCGGCTGGAGTTGACAGGGTGTGTGAAGAAACAGGTTTTCAGTGCTCTAACAAGCGGAGTGTCTCGGGCTTTCTTGCTTCTATTTACACTCACAGGTACACATAGTCCTCTCTCAATCCCTTCTCACACTACTGAGTTTGCGTGTTGCTACTATTTTTATCTAGCATTAATAAACATATTTGGCCTCTGCAGAAAGTAGGTGGGACGAGAACCATCTGGCCATAGGAAGGAAGGTGAAAAGTTAAGTTCAGTGCACGCAGTCTCCAAGTTTAGGAATCTCCTCTGTGCAGTCAGATTAAACAGGGCGTCAAGTAAGGTCTATCCAGACCTGGGAGAGACAGTAAAACGTGTGCTTTGTTCTGCTTTCTCAAGCCTGAAGGTTGTCCCACTGCTGTGCTGCTTTTTCAGCTATTGAGCGGGGGTTGATCGGAGGCAGGGGCAGCCTGGTCTGGAGCTCCCTGCAGCCCCAGCGAAACATCCCTGCTATGGTGTTTCCATGTGCGGACCGTTTCCCATACCAGAGATGGCAGGTCAGTGCTGAGGCAGGGCAGGGAGCAGAGCAGAAGGTCCTGAACTACCAAGAGTCTGTAAAGGTGTGGCTCAACCAGGGTTTTCCTTGGTCAAGGCCATCATAAAGAGGTCCCGGGCAAAAAAAAGCAACAACCCACTGATAAGCCCTCGCCTGTGGCTCTGTTAGTAACTAGTTAATCATGATGGGCTCGTGCATGTCAGGTTGGGGTCTTTTGTACAGGAAAACATACTCAGGGAGCCTACCCATCCAGGGCCCAAACTCTACACCTTGAACCCTTACACCTTAGTGTCAATATGAGATTACCCAAATGGCAGAGGGGACACTGTCAATTCTGCTGCTGGTGATGGGTTGCTGCACTATTTCCTTTTTAAGTATGTTACTATACAAAGTTGTTCTCATTCTGAGGAGACTGGCACTGAGGTGTAGACGTCTGCCTCAGTCCAAGCAGGACTGAGATAAATCTGATAAGCAGGGAGCAATACTTTGAGGGACTGCCTTTTTCTCCCACAGGAAGAAAGATCCACTTGCTGCTTCTTCCTCAAGATAATGAACTCTGCCTTTAACTTATGAGTCAGATGTGAACAATACTTCCAACATTTTTTTCACCTTACTTGCTTTGTCTTCTTCAAGGTTCTCATGTATTAATCCTGTTGTTAGTGAACTTTCTAATTTATGAAGTTTGTAGTCTGCATGAGATTTGCTTCTTTAAACAGTCAAACAAAACCTGGAATAACCATCTTTGCTGCTAAAATCCAACATAGCTTTACCAAACCAGACAAGCTTCTCTGTACTTACACCCTCAGTGTGGTAAAAACAAGATAAATGGCAGCCACGCTGACATCATCTTAAAGAATCGTTCCAGAAAGCCATTCTTTGACGCATTCTTTATCCTCAGCCTGCCTAATTTACATGTTTATTAATTAGCTAGAGGTGATATATATCACCCAGCAATAAACTTAGTGTCATGTGTTGTTTTGGCTTAATTTCATTTGCATTTACCTCATGATAACATATCTTACAGATATATCAAATATTTTCAAATGAAAACAACTTGTCTCATTTAATGCCTTACCCATTTTAAGAATTAAAGCAACTTTTCTTTACACTTAGTCAAAATACATTCCAGCTCTAACAAAAGCTTACTGCCATGTCCCCTAATTAGAAAGAACCTGACCACTGTCCACATCAAGTGTAAATCTCTCTTTCCTCTGTGTACCCCAGCAAGGCTTTAATTCATTAGGCCTTTCAATGCCAAAATTCCTTTCATATTAATATGATAAGATGGTACACAGTGAGATTACTACATACACAGGCAAAAAATTCAACTGTAGGTGACTATTGCACTATATGGAGAATGCAGAAGTTTACCTTCTCTGGGGCATGGTCCACTATTACTACATTATTCTTGGGATTAAATTTTTCCATCCATTTTCTCAGTCATTTCAAAATCTTAGTTCCAGTTCCAAGACTATCAGTCACTACTCCGTGTAAAGTTATATTGCTGGTCTCATCATAATTCGTGACTCATTCATGACTTTACCAGGGCAATTCCCAGAGCCCAGCACAAGGGGTCTGGATTATAGAGACTGTTCTTGAGCTACAAACCAAACTTTCAGAGGAGATTACCAGGCTCTGGATTAGCCTCTTTTCAGAGCATCTTGCAAACCTATTTTGTTTACCAAGACATATGGATTGCCATAGATTAGCAGAAAGGAAAAGAGAGAACAATAATTGTGCCAAGTAATGCCTGCTTCTCCGGCAAAGCACCAAAAGATCCTGATGTCCACCAGGAAATATTACAGACCTAACTTGCCCATGAAATATTTTGATACCATTCTGGCAAGTGCTATAAAAGCTTTTATACACCACACCACACTATAATTAGTCAGGAACCATGATTAGGGCTTATATCAAAGGAGGTCTCCAACAAGAGCCCAGACAGTTCACAAAAGATGAAAAAGAAGTTAAAGTGCTCCCTTCCACTCCTGGAAGAGTCTTCTCCATCTCCATAGCCTCAGCTTTCACCAGACCTGGGATCCAGCATTTTGCATGTGTCGTATATGGCAGTACCTTGTCACTCAGGTACCATTAAGAATTTCCAGAAAGGAGCATAGAAGTCTCAAAGGTGCCTCTTTTGGCTAAAGTAAAGAAAGTAGGGATCTAAAGGTGCTACTTTACTTTAAAATTACGTATCACGTCAAATAAGCACCAACTGCAGTCAGGAAAACCACTTGAATGAGAATGTCATAACTGAAACTAGAAAAAAGCCAACAGAAGGTATTTTCAGACATCTTCAATTTTTTTGTGTTGTGTGTTAAGAAACGAAGTTTTCTGGGACTGAGGAAGACATACAGACAGATCAGTCTAGTCTGCCAATATGATTTTAGGATTCTGGAATATAATAACAGTGAATCAGAAATTTATTATTTTGAGCATGAAGAAGTGGAGGTGGGACATGTAAAGGGAGGATGCTAGGGAATGACATGCATTCCCACAATTATATCCTGCATGCCATTTGATAACATCAAGTTAAACATAGTGCAAGGCAGAATGATGCTGTTATGCCTCTGTCCTACTAGTTCAACAACAGGACTTTTTTCTCATTTTGAAAAAGTGGAGAGGGAAGGAAACCTACCTCTTTCTGGTCACAATCAACTTTGGGTTGATGTCTGGTTTTATCCTGAGTGCCATGAAGACTGAAGTTGCGATTTACATTCACGCTTGCCACTGTCTTTGCTCATCCCTGCACAAACACCCTGGCTCGCAGAGCTTTGGGATATTAAGCCCACATGGCTTTACCTTCAGGACTATAAACATATTCAGTGTTTGCTGACCCCTATTGTAGTTTTTTTAAGACTCAGCTAATGCTTTCATATGTTTTGATTTCTTTTTGGTTTAAATCTCTGTTTACACCTTTGGGGCTCCCTGCACCCCAGGACAAAAGATACCCTGCCACAGAGATAGAGTGTGCTGCCTCCTTGGGTGTTGGGTCGCGTGCGACCTATGGCACTATCAGACCACGGTTCCAAAATGGCCAGATTAAAGATTCGCCATCTGTAGTCCACATGTGAAAAGGTAGGAAAATATATCCTTTCCATAGGTTTGTGAAATAATTATTTGCAATACAGAAACACCTGAAGTCCCCTATGGAGATTGGACTCAGCTGCATTTGTTAGGACACGTAAGCACAGCATGTACCAATGTCCTCTGAAGTGACAGCAGAGAAAAACACCAGGGAAAGGGCTGATGAAGTTTTCTTCCCCTTCAGTGAGTGGGCAGGCAGAAGGCAGCATGGGATGCCTTTACAGAAGCGATCTTAAGATTATGACAGTATCATCCCGAGACCCTGGGACAGAGCTGTGGATTGAATTCAGATATCTCAAGACACAGTCAATAACTTTCATCCAAAGCAATTTCCTTCTGTCTTGCTGACAGGCAAATTGGAAATGTGACAGATGACAGACAAGCTGGCGGGGTGACAGGAGGCTTTCAGATGCAGTCTGCAAAGAGGGCAAGAACATCCATTTTTCTCCCACACCAAATACTCACTCCTACCTTTCCCTCAGCTCCTGTTTATATCCTGCTTTGCCAGAAAAGGCAGTTTCATTTCTTTCATGGAAATCCTTTCAGAGCCAGTCATCCAGGACAATTGAGCATAGGCATTAAGATAATTACAGTGAAAAGTTATTATGTCCTGGCCAAGTCTTGTGCCATGCCTGCTCAATTTTTCTGAATACAAATTTCTTGCAAAATTAATCCCCAGACCACACTATAAATACTTACCTGTGGTGAGGCTTCCCAGAGCTTTGATGTGGATCTGCATGAATCTTTTCCCTAAAGTAAGAAAATCCAGGGGGGTTAGAAATCAAATGTGAAAGCTAGATTTATGAAAATAAAACTTAGAAACCAACAAAAATGAAGAACTCAGGAAAAAAAACAGAAATTAAAAGGTCTTATAAACCAACCTTTGCCTTCCTGCTCATTTCTGGAAGAAGGGGAGCGATTTCACATTCTTGTTGTTAGTCCAGCATCTTTCAGTAATAAAAGTCACACAGTCCCATCCGGGTCCTTAAGAAGAGTCTTTCTTTCGGTCCCATCCAGACCTGACTGTCTGCTTTCTGTTATTCTCAACAGTTTGTCTCTGGTCTTGTCCTACTTACCTTAGATATAAGTATGGACCCAAGTATGGACCTCAAGTGAAAACCAGGTACGGTCCTGAACAAAAGCACATGCAGGAACAGTGGGCAGTAGGGAACAGTGTGATAGAGGAAAGTGGTTGGTTATAGCCTGGCATCTCCACAGGGAGGATGAAAAGTGGAACATCAGAAAAATGGGGAAAAGAGATGAAGAAAACACCTGGCCCACTGGGAAACAGTGTGGGCAGCACTGTGCAGAAAAAGCCCACCAAGAGTTTTCTGTGACGAACATCGACTGAAAGCAGTTGGTAGCTGCGAGCAGAGAAAAAGGCACCTTCTGTTGGATTGCCCTTGCGTGCAAGACAAATGTGCACACAGTGCTTCTAGGGAACTTGACTCTACCATCCACGTCTTTGCCCAAGACAAATAACCTAGAGGACCCCATGGCTTTGTTAACGAAATGGGTCAAAAGCAGTAATAATATGTGTAATGTAACAATTAGGTTTTGGCAGTATTTAATGTATTCACTCCGGGAAAGGTTTGGATAATAGTTCTGATTAATACAAATGAATCAAATTTTAAGGAGGTTGTCAACTGTCCTCCCCCTAAAAAGCAGTGATTAATGATAGCAAAATTATAACAAGAAGGTAATAATAGCTTGCACTTAGCTTTTTAAATTGTAAGGAACTTTACAAACATTCACTAATTGATTTAAAACCTCTGTTTATCCTGTGGTGTGAACATTGGAAGTGTAAGACAAATGTATTAACCAGAGAGATAGTGAAATTCATCATGCTCCCTGCTGAAATCAGTGTCCACTTGTGTGTTAGAAAGGAGAAGTATTAGACTCTTAAGCAGCTGGTATTAAAGAGCAGATCCTTTACCTGCCACGGACCCAGAGAGGAAACCACACGATTTACAGCAAAGCTGATACACTCCTAGTGGTGTTTCCTACTGTTTGTAACAAAAAGGACTTCCATTGACTTGTGTAACTTTAAAGCATAGTCAGGCATGGAGAAGCTGGAGTCCCATAAAATACAATAATGCTATTAACACTGATGGCTAGCACACTTCTAGTGCCCTCACTCAGTGGTGAAGCCACCTCAGAAGTGAAATATTAGTCCCTGTGTGCAGGGTTGTGATATTTAAATTCAGCCTTCGCTTGCTAGAAGCACTCATTTTCTGCAAGACAAGGCTAGCTGTCCTCAACAAGGCTTCCTCTCAGAGGGGGAAAGGAGGTAGCAGCTTGGCTTAGAGGAAAGCTCCGTTTTAAGATCTGAAAGTAATTGCTACACTTGAATAATCTAAGTGTGGATATGTCTCCTTTTGATCCTCAACTCTGTAAATTAGCATTACGGTTTGTTTTTCATAGAGAGGGATTAGCACTGTCGGACTCCTTGGCAGGTCTTGCTCCGCTTGTGTTTATCTTTTGTAAAGGTCGTGTTCCTGCTTTCAGTAGAATTGGCAAAGGAGGTTGCTAGCAAAAAGGCTTTTTTGTACAGAAGTGTAAAGGACTTTAGAAAGGAACATAACGCTAAAATAACCACTGCAGACATTTCACATGGTTAAAATTGTTCTTGGCCAAAAAGCAATGGGTTTGGATCCTCTTTTGGATTTATTTTTTTTTTTACACTACACTTAACAACACAGTAACAGAAGACAAAGTACTGCTAATACTTCTTCAAATACCAAATGAGGTAACCTTGAAAAGTGGAGCACTGGCAAGCACAGCGCAGAGGTACTTGAACTGCTGCGGCATGGAGCCGGCTGGTATCAGCAGCAGTACAGCGGCGTGGCGTTGCTGGGATGAGCTACAGGAACCTGCCTAGCAATTTCCAGACGTGTTGCTTCAATGTCCAAGCCAGTAGACCTGCACAGAGCAGCGCAACACCATGGGAACTGCCTGGCTGTGGTGAGGGTGGAGATGTGTGCGCAGCACTTTTTATGTGGTGTGAGCATCAGGTGGGATCAGCATTTGTGGTACCTGAACCTAGTGCAGACAGAAAAATACACAGTGTATTTGGGCACATGCCCTCAAAGACGTGTTGCTGCATGGGGTACTAACTGGCATTTATTAAACTAGGCAAGCTTCATGCCCAGATGACTACAAGCCCTTGAGTGAGCAGCATCACTTCAGTTTTGCCCATTCGTGTAATCCTGCTGATGATCTCCTGTGAAGTCAGTCCCTCCAGTGCCGCTGGAGGGGAAGGAAAAGGAGAGCTGTGTGTTGTTTGTATAACATGCTGATGTGAAATCCGTGTTGTGTGTTTAGACGGGTACTTGAGTCAATATCTTCTGACCATTTCAGCTTACAGTTGAGATGCAGATACTGACAAAACAGTAGAAAGCCGCTATGTCCATGTGATGGTCCAAGAGAGCAAGCAGACCAGGGGTGGTGGTGCAGTTTTCCTTTGTAACTCTTTTTAGTACTTTGTCCAGGAAAAACTCAGACTGCAGTGAATATCTTAGTGTGAAGTGCTGACTCTTGTGAAAAAAGTCCAGAAGAGCATGGATAGACAGATGCCAGCTTTCTGAAAGGCAAGTTTAACTGGCTGGGCACAGCCTTGCACCAGTGCAGGCATGCTTCCCTGGAACCCCAGTTTAGCAACCATCATCCCCAGATGATATAAGCTTAGTGACTGTCGTCCTCAGATCTGCCCTGGGATCACACGCACTTCTGAGTGATGTAAACATGCCATTACTTGGTTTTAGGAGGGCATCATCTGCAACAGAAATGAACATAAGCTACAAATTGCTGACATTCTTCTCTGGCACACAGGAGGCCTTTCCAGCATCACAGATTAGATCTTCTCTGCTGTATGTATGCTGTAACTCATAAACTGCCTTCGCTCTGAGGAATCTGTGAATCCATCTCTCCTGTGGGAGGGTGGACAAGGTATCCTCCCTCCACAGCTCCATGGTGGTGTCATGGGCAAATTCTTGCCTCTCAGGAATGTCCTGGGGCTAATTTGTGAAGTAGTAAGTCATTCCCCTGCTGGGTGGTCCTTCAGAATGGCACTAGCATCCTGCCTTTTCCAGCCCTAACCCTCACAACTTTCTTCAGCAGCTCGAAGCATAAGATGAAGTAAGTACTTCATCTCACCTGGCTATCTGCAGCCTGCTGCCAAAATCTGCTGCTTCTCCTAAATCTGAATAAATCCAGTGAGGGTTTTTTTCCAAGTGCTTTCTCCTCTGGCCTTGTGCAACAAATACAGAGCATGACACTTAAACCCAAAGCTCATATTTCATTTACTTCAACTCCTTGAATAACAAAATTTTAAAATGTGATTAACAAAAGAGGCAAGAATTAGCCCATAAGCTGTGGTGCCAGTGATGGCTGAACAGGAAAACTTCACTTCTCTGCAGCTGAGATTCTGTAACATTTTTCAGAAGAAAAGGTCCCTATCAGTCTCCAATTCATACTTCTGCTTTGGAAACACCCAGTCCAAATAGGCAAAACCAAGGTTTGACTCTTTCCACTTTATAGAAGAGAAAAATGAGGAACAGGCAAATTAAGTGAGGCATTAGGACTCAGGAAAAAGACAGGAACAGGACTCAAATTGAAATGTGAATCAAATGTCTTAATCACAAGCCTGTCCTTTCTTTTCGTACCGAGGATGTGCATTTTTAAATGCTTTCTTGGAAAAACAAGCTGAATGTAGAGAAAAACTATGGTGGATTATGGGGAACTGTCATCACTGGCCTTTTTGCATACTAACCATTTTGGTTAACATTGTTCTTTCAGATGACACAACTATGTCATATGGCATTGGCGCAAATGTGCCCACTAAATCTGCCACTGGCTCATAAGGTACTTAATGGGGTTTTTTTAGCTGAAGAAATTTTAATCATTCTAATCTCAGGAGAATAGTCCTGCAGCAAAATAATTTCTCATTTATCTAAGTATTCATTTCAACTGCTGAGAGTCAAAGAACCATAACACGAAACTTTTAGTCCTGAGCAAACTGAATTTGAAATGCAGGTTTTAAAAAATGGTTTAAAGAAATGCTTAGCATTTGAAGGAAACAAGGAGAAGGCATGTGTGTTACCTGCTGCAGAAGCAAAGTTTATGCCAGTTTTCAGCCAGGTCTACCAGTCAGATTTCCCTTTCTGAAGGCCTGAAGACCCAGCTGCTTGAGGCACAGCTCCCTTACAGCGGGTTCAAGGTTAAACACAGCACAGAGAGCTTGACAGAAGTGGTTTGTACAAGAAAAACCCATTATTGAAAACTAGCCCCAAAGTGCTGGTAATGTGTCAGGGAGTTTATGTACAAAGCACTCAGATGAAATACACGTTATAAAAATATCTTATGTCTCCTTAATCAAGGCTCTTTGAGAGTATTTTTTGACCTCTGAGTCAACACACATTTGTCTTCCTCCTTAAACTGTCTTGCTTCTCCCTTCCAGCCAGCCTCCTTCTTCATGCCCCTGTATAGGTGTTTTTCTAAATGACCTCCGCTCTAAGTCACCTTGCATTTTAATTACTTTAAGATGGAGTCCTGAATGTTAATTATACTTCAATGTATTAAATCTGTGAATAATTAAGGTGGGGTTTTTTTGCTTCACTCCTTTAGTGAGAATGATTTGTATTCAGTGCAGTAAGTTTTAATGCTTGACAGCTGAAGCTTAATATTTTTTCATAGTTTCAGAGACCGAAAGCTTCTATTAATTTAGACAGTCATTGAAAACAAATCTCAAAATGATAATATGAAGAACTGCAGATCATATTCAGTAAATACCTCCACAGAGGAAAATCACGTTCGTCAGTGTATTTATACATAAATTTACCATTCATTTTATTTTAAATTCTCTGGTGTCTTTTCTGTGACTCTTATCAAACTTGTGCCCTTAGTGCTTCCTTAGTGAATATCTTAGAAATCCCAGTCACCTTTCTGCTGTTTTAGGGAATTTAAAATAAAGCTGGTTCGCTAACAGCCTTGTAGCTGTGCTAAATGTGCATTTCCCGTGCCACCACTTTTAATGCTTTATCCAGCTGTATCCAAAGTGAGAGGAAGTTTTACACCTATTACAAATAGAATTGACTGGAAATGATTTCTTGAGTTTTTATCCACTCAGCATGTCCAATTCTTCCTTGACTGACTAGAAATGCATGATAAAACTCAGTATCCAAGATATTTTCTCTTGAATTTGAGTACTATTTCCATGTATGAGGTTACTGACCCTTCTCATTACAACATTTTGACTCAGTCTTACACCTGATGCCTTTAAAAGCATTTCTGCCTTTATAGTATGTCACTTACTAGCAATGATGAAAGCACTATGACTTAGAGAAGAAAATTCAAAGTATCTCAAAAATGTAAACATCATAAAGTTTTGGCCCCATCTTACACATACTACTTTAAATATGCTTTCTTGCTCTTCTGTGTGTATCATTCATTATTGATGAACAAAAGCACTGCAACTTTGAAAAGAAAATGTAAGTAAGTCTCTAAAATACTAAACTAGAAAAATGAAGATAGACTCTCTCAGAGGTACTAATTACTGAGACTGGGAAACATAGTGGTAGGGGCTGGAAGCGTGGCTCAGAAGTGTTTGTACTTTTCCTTGGTATAAGTCAAGGAAAATATTACCAACTGGAAGAATCATAAAGCAATGAAACAAGGCTCCATTCAAACACATTATTTTATTTGAGTATGAGGATGCTGTGAGAAAATGAATTGCATACACCAGGACCTCGTGGGTACCTTAGTTACATCAAAACAACCATGTAAACTTTTCATAAAGTATCAGTTAGAAGATATGTATGTAATTAAAACTGGATTAGGATGTTTGTATGGTAGGACCACCACTACCCAGCACTGCCCTCAGAGTTGAGTGTCACCAGTTTTTGCCTGTAATACCTTATATTGACTGCGAGCTCTTTTAGGACAGGGACTTTTTTGTGTACGTGTACTCATGTTAAGAAAAATATGGGGCTGATGCCTCTTTAGGTTTCAAAAACATAAATAGCTCTTGACGCTCCTTTCAGCAATATGGTTTAACAGAAACCACAGGTGGGTTACAAGTATTTCTGCTTATATTCTTAAGTAAAAGACAGAGTTTGAAAGTGGGTTATGTAGTAGCGTGCAGGGAAGGATAAGTTAAGACACCGAAATGGTACCATCCAGTGCAGTCTCAGTGCTGCAGCATTTATCTAAAGCGGTTTGAATACACATCCAGCAAGACAAAATCTGCTTTTACTGAGCCCTGTTAGTTTGGCCATTATGTGGCATTTTGGCATGAGCTAGGCAATGAGAACTAGCCTTGAGGACATGCATCGAGCAAGAAGAGGTGAAGTAATACCAGTGGTTTCCTTTCTCCACCTCTGAGCCCCTGTCCTGAGCGTCCTTGTGAACATGGAAGTAGCCACTTCATCCTCCACTGAAATATTTGTGTGTTACATCAGTGTTTGCACATTGAGGGCTTAATGGACAAGGTCTGTACCTGTTATTAATTTGTCCCAACAACTGAAAGTGAATGATGAAGATTTTGCCAACAGTCTGTATAAATTGATGCATTTTTGCTGTTCGTTTCAAAACAACTTGTAACAAAAACCCTTCTGCAACTCATAAGAGGAATAGGACATTTTAATGTTGTAAACAATAAATCAAAATGAGTCTTTCAACCTTATATTTCTATAAGTCAGTCAGATTACTAACTACATTTGCCAAGTGTCTCCTGGAGTATCCTGCCAACATACCACTTCTGCAGGAGTGACAACCCTGTTACGTTCAATAATAATATGGAATCAGATAAGGAGAAAATTACATATAAATAAAGGATAGCAAGGACAGAGAAGGGTGAAAGCCAGACATGTTGGGTCTTACGATCCTAATACTTGATATAAAGACAGGTGGAAGGTCATTGCCTGGCAACGGAACCATCAGTAGCACCAGAAAGGTACCAGCAAATGCTGATCTCAGGTCTGCTTGAGGAGCTATTGTTGTCGTGCTCCTGGAACCTCTCCTTTCAAGAGAGGCTGAATTATGATATTTGCCCAGGAAAGGGGAGGTAATGAGAAAAGAACAAACAAAATGTTTAAGCCTCAGGAAAAAAAGTGATGTTTTGGGCTTGCTTTGGGTGAAGGCTTGGACACTGGCAGTTTGCCCTCTGCGTTTTGATGTCTGAATTTGGTTTTATGCACTTTCAGGGAATTGAATAGTTCTGTGGTTTCTTATTAAAATTGTACAAGAAAGAACTAAAAAATACATTAAGATACCTTTAAATTAGATTTTAAAAACCCACAGACCTATTAAAGACATGTAGTGAAAAACTTTTTACATCATCAACAAATTTGTCTCCAGAGTAAAGTTTTTCAAAGATTAAATGGTCATTAGTTTACGCTTTTCAGCATCTCAATACTGTTAATAATTTTAAATACAGTTTTAAAGAATACATTAGGTTTAACATCTAATATACTCTTTCACCCTTATTTATAGTCATGGACTATAGCTTCGAAAAGGGTCATATAGGCCAGAGCTTCTGCTAAAGGCTGACTTAACCCCATTTATGAGTTGCAGGACTGTTTTGCCATCTTTTCCTAAGTAAACATGTAGCTAGAACCCAGAAGATGAGAAAAATGATTGCATACTTGTATTTATTTGTCACAAATTTTCATTTATCGTTTTCTTGCCATTCGATTTTGTGGGTGCTGTTATGATATTTGTGAACCCTGAATTCTATCAGTGTGGTATTATAAATTCACATGCCATATTAAAATCATAAGCTATATAAGGATTTGCTTGGTACTGAGGGCTACTGATTGAGATTATGTTTCAGCATCTCCCAGTCTTAACCTGTGAGAGATATGCATGAGTACATGATTTTTGGTTTACTTTCTACTACTCATTAAAAAAAAAAAATCCCAGGGAAATAGACCTCCACAACCTCAGTCCAATCTTTCCTTCCCACAATTTATTGAAAATTAAAAATTACAAAGCATTCTGGGTCAGACACTCAAAGTACTTGGTACTCGCTCTTGTTTGGGATTTAGTGCATGTGGGGAATTCCAGCTGATGGAGTTTTGGACTACAAGAAAGATTTAAATGAACAGATGTGCTTCTTGGATGATCTCACACCTGAGAACAGAGCTAGCATTAAAAAATGTTTGGGGTTTAAGTGCATTTACAGAATTTTACTTACGCAAGCCTTTACAAAGGTATATATTTCAAGTACCTTGAGAACTTGACCTGCTTTGCAAGCCTAATTTTTGTGTGGTGACTGCTCCTCCTGGCTTCTGGGTTAGATATGTGGGTTCTGTCAGAGCTCTAGAAAGAAATCTTGTCCCTTGAAACAAAGTCTTTCTCCCAGAAAAGGCTGTCAGAGAAACTAAACTGAACTGGTGAAGTTGCTGATGGGTTTGACTGTGTAGGACCCTGTCTGTAGCCTTTTGGACAGATTTAGCTCAGCTGTAAGGGTTGTTCCAAACTCCGTCACTGCAAGCGTAGTCACTTTGCAGGAAAGGAAAAGGGGACAGTGACTGGTCCCCAGGATCCAGGACTGGTCCCATTACGAGAGGGTGAGAAATTATTGATAGATACAGGTATCTACAGAGACTTCCAACAGGAGAATGGATTAACAAGCATCATCCCCCCCACTCTGAGATACAGGAGAGATTTAAGCCCCTGCAGGTGGACAGAAACAATGAGCATGATAATCCACTTGTGATATTTTTTGATTGGCTAATTACACATCTAGTGGTCTAGCGCTTAATTTACACTTTAAATACTGTAATTTGCCTTGACAGGTGCTTCTTTGCATTATTCGTTTCACGGTGTTAAAATAATTACCATCATATGCTTCTAAGGGACGTTACTGTTGTTGGACCTAAAATTTTCATGAGGTCTTTTCAGTCAGTCACTACAGCCACTCCCATTGCCCCTTGGAAAAAACAGGAAAGATCAGCCGAACAATCTCTGAGGTACCCTTTACATACACACAATAATGTCCTTCTGTCCTAAATATTGCCATACCTAGCAATAGGTCAGCAGTGAATCTACTTGAAATATTTTCTTCCCTGACAGTTTCTAGAGCAGCAAGTCACTCTTACAGTCAGACTTCAGATAATTTCATAAACTAGGAGGCTATCCCTTGTTTTTTTATTGTCCTTCTGTACAACGCCCTTTTTGGACCCACAACAGTGATCTGGAACATCCCATTGTTACTTTGGAAACTTTCCTTCACCCTCCCTGTTGGTATCTGCAGTCCAATATGGAGAAGAAGATTATATAGAAGAAAATGCTTATTAAGAAAGTTCTCATCTGTGAATTAGGCTTTTACACTGTCATATGCAGCTGAACTCCACTCTGTAGCTGTTGGCTCCTGGTACCACAGCACTTACCTTTGGGAGGTGTCGTACTACAGCTGCCAACCAGGGAGAGGGGCAGACAGTAGAACCAAACCACAAGCAATGCTTTAATCTCTTGCTGTTGTGATTATTCTTACTGTACAGCAGCCACTTCTATCCCTTGATCTGAAACCTCATAGGTGGTTGGTCCTCCTGGTGACATCCACAGGCTTATAAGTTTCTACCTCATCTAAATGATGCCATAACCATTGACCTCAAATAGGAAACCCGACTGAGAGTTCATACCTAGCTCACCCCGTTCCCCCAGGGTGTCGTCCACCTCAGCATGCAGCCTGTGCACCCATGAAACCCACCAAAACTCTGGTAAATATATGAAGGCTTGTCTTTGCCCATCCTGAAGGCTATGGAGATCTTTCTGATTGATGATCTGATGTTTGCACCAGAGATTCACCTTTCTGTGGCCAGTTTGGAGAGTTTGGATACTCTATAATTTGTATATATATAATATATATACACATACATACATACATATATAAATACATACAAATGTATATATACAATGTATATATACATACATTATACATACAAAGTATAATAATTTGACCTCTAATCCCTGCCTGACTTGTTCCTTGGCATGATTTGTTGTATATGCATTTGTTTAACTCTGTTGTCTAACAAAAATAGCTCTGCGAATGCAATTTGTAACAGAGAAGGTATGTCTTCCAAAACTGATAGTAAGAAAATAGAGCAGGAATGAACTGCTCAAAATAGCTAGCCTGTGACCTGAAGTTATTCCACCTGACAGTGGTGCACCTTTTACTGGACAGTAAGAATGTGCCAGCCTGATGAGTCAAACCAATGGTCCTTCTAGCCTCGTTTGTATAATGGTCTGCAACAGAAAAAAGGGCTGAATTTTAAGAACGGGGCAACGTTTCCCTGATATAATCCCGCAGCTTCCCAGCAGTTCATGATCCACCTGAAGCGTAGGTTGTAGCTGCACCTTCGTGCTGAGCTCCTGATGACCGATTTTTTCTGTCTTCATCTGAATTGTTTTTGACTTCACCCAAGCTTTTGGCTACCAGAATTACCTCTAACTTTAAATTCTCCAGTTTAATGATTCATGATTTGGGGAAAATGCTTCTGTTTGTTTGATTGTTTTAAAACTCTTGCTAGTTATTGACCTGTCATTTTTCTGTTCACATCCTCTATACCATTGTGATTTTATGGAGTTCATAATATCATTGATGAGCTCTTTCTTTTCTGGGATTGAAAGATACATTTTTGTTTGCAACACATTTCATAGGGTTTTATTCACAAAGGCTTTCTTGCGGTGCTAAAATTGAAATGAGTTTTCATTAAAAATGGCTTGTTTTACATCCTGTGGCTATACCAGAAGAGATCTTTTACTGTGAGATGGTGGTACTACTCTAAAATACAGATTCTAAAGTATCCTTTAACAGCAGAGTAAAACTATTGCAAGACTCTGCCACTGAACTCCAATATGCATATCACAATGCAGAAAAATGAGCACTTCAGCTGTTTTAATGTATTTGCCTTTATACTAGTGCAGTGTTTTTTCAAGTCTATCTCAGAAAGGTTTTTCTAGATTAATTGTCAGTTTAAATACATTGAAGTATCAAATATTAAAACAAACACTAAAGTTATTATTAGATTGCATTTTAATTACATGTTTTTCAGCATTTTTACTGAAGGTTATACAGTTAAGTGCTCAAAAACTTCTTGAAAATACTATCAACAAGATGTGCAACATCTGAGACTGTAACCTATTATTATTTACACAGGCCTGAGTCAATTTGTTTTATTGTTTAGCATCTTAAAAAAGCCTTTGTTGTCTTAGAAAAACACATATACACATCAGTAAACTGGTGAACCTGCTGTTTTCCCCTGGATACATTGCTATGTGTTGTTAATTTTTAGAGAAAGCTGTTGACGGACTTTTAACATCTGGGAGTATATCATTATGTATGATAAACTCACAAGCCTTTGTAATTAAATTCCAGTGTTTGTTAGAAATGGGATCAGATTTACCAGATGAAGCAGCAGAACCCTGTAGTCAGGATTCAAGGGTTTAAATAGCACAGCACACTTTTCTGCAGATGTGTCCTGAAGAATAATTCGCTAGTGTTCAGTACTCTGTAGACCTTCCCTTAATTCAGACCATTTAGAACTGGTTGAATAATAAATAAACAAACAATTATTTCTGACCAAACATATTATAATTAGCAATTAACATTGCACACATCATCCACTCCTATAAACCAGTTTGGGGCTTGTTGCATATTCCTGTAGCTATTTAGAATAAAAGCCACTGAACTCTGTGTTATTTGATTCTATTGCCTATGCCAGAAATGTAAAACAGCAAACAAAACCCAGAAACTTCTGAATTGTAACCCCAGCATTTCCACAAGTACTCTGACCATTTTCTTAAAAGGTTCACGAATTTCGCATGTCCCATTTGCTATGTGACCAATATGAAATGACTTTGGACCCAGTTAAATACTCAGTGAAAATGTAGCTGGCTTCAGTAAACTTCTGTCCAGACCTTTGTTTAGATGTCAAAAGCTGGATTAAGACCAAATTTAAGGCACCCGCATTTGAAATGTCAGCCTTTCTGCCTGTGTTTCAGTGCTGCTAACTATAAAATGGTGAGAATAAATTTAACCGTTCCCATGGGATTTGGGAGGATTCATCATGATGTGCTTGTAAAACTGAGAAGCACCAGTCCTGCAAACATCTTCATCAGAAGTGTACATCTGGGCTGTTACTTAGCTCCAAAGAAATGAAATATTGATTGTCTTCCTGGATTGCTTTAACCCTCTCTACTTGCACTGCGGTAAATGAAGTTCACAGAGCAGAAACCGCTTAATCAAAATCTCACTGGACATGGTCACATTACTACCCAGTGGTTTTTATTAACCCATTCTTAATGGTTTGTGTTTTTTAACAAACTCTTAATGTTTGGGTCTTTTTCCATTTAAAAAGAAAAACTCTGAAAACAGCCCTATTCATTTTAGTGGGAACCCTTATCTTGAATACAAATGACATGCCATGATCCCAGGGAGAAAACTGCAAGGGAAACTTAAGTTTGTTATCAGTATGTCGGAAGACAACATCATTTAGGCCTACTATAAATTTGGGGTTGGAAAGAGCTAGATCAGTTTGTTCATTCTCCTGCTACCTTGAGATTTCTTCTCTGTGATTTATTCATAAAGGGATTTATTAATAGGATGCTCAAGATCAACTCATATGCAGGCTGGCGAGCACCTTTGGTGCACTCCTGAGCAAACCTGCATCCCTTTAAAGCTTCAAAAACATCCATTTCCTGCAGTTTAATGTCACTGAGAGAGAGCTCTTCATATCTGCAGAGTGACAGTCTCATGGATGCTTGCTTTGTGCTTTCCTTTCCCCGGCTGTGATTGTTATGATCTGAACTTTATGTGATATTTCCTTATAATTTTAAAAGCAAATGCCGTACATAACTTACCAATAAACAAAATAATTAGGTCCTGAAAGAAAAATTTGATGCTTTGCATCTGATGAGGCCTATTAATGTTTCCCAGGAAGGGCTGCAGATACACTGGACATCGGCAGTTACGTTGGAGTGCCAAGCCTGTAAAAATCAAGATAAATGACTGTTTTGCTTAAACCTGTCTGCTGTTGATGGGCCTAAGAGGGGCTTAGCTTCTGAGTGAGTTCATAGACTGTATCTGCCCTCAACACTTTCACTTGGACTCATTTTAACACATCTTGAAGTAGTTTTCTTAGCACTCTGTTTTGTGAATATTGTTTTTAAAACTGATTTGTAAACGTCTTACATCAGTTATGTTTGTAATGGTGTTTGTGCCCTTTGTGGTGCAGAAAGGCAACTTAATCATTCCAAATACCACACTTCGCATCCTAGCTTTCCTCAGAGAAATTTGGCAGCTGTTGGAGGCTTGGCAATGTGACATTATGGGCACTTAAACTCAACTGCGGCTCTTTCACGGGATGGTTGAAAAGGGAGGGGGGGAGGGGAAGGGCCATTTTTAATGTGTGGCTCAATGTATAGACCTAAACTGGAGCTGGAAACAGGAGGATCCAGTGAGAACTGAGGGAGAGCAATGTGCTGCATCTGTTCGGTGCCCGACACAACAGACACCCGCTCCTCCTGCATTCCATGAAAGGCATGGTATGTTTCTCCCCATTGCTCTGGCTGATCGTTCTTGGAGACTTGAGCAATACCTTAAGATGGCAGAAGCCCGGGCAGGCTAATCCTCGGCAGAGCTGCCATGAAAGCTGCCCAGATTTCCATTTTGTGCCGGTAAACCTGATGCTTGCTATGGTCTTTTGGCCAGGAGGAGTAAAACCGATGTGCCACTTCCCCTGTGCAGCACGATGGTGATGGATGCTGTAGTTTGCCTGTCTTCCGCCACCAAAATTCAACCATAATTATAAAGGAAACAAACTGAATGTAGGGTTGTTTCACATCCCCAAACCTAATTATTATAATCACCAGGTGATCACTTCCGATGCTTCCTCATCTCTGCCGTACCTGTCGGGTGTTTGCCCCTCAGCTACTGCATTTTTTCTGAGAACAGCATTACTTGATTCTGCGGCTCTGTGAGTTGGCATGAGGGTGCTGTTCCCTGGGATAAAATGTGGTTATCTTGGTGAATCTGATTTAGGCTCCTACTTGGTAATCTTGTTCTCTCCAGCTACAAAAAAAAGTCGTAATTGGTGACTGAAGAGCTGCCTTAGAGCAAAGCATCGTTCAGGAGAAAAGCATTTTAAGAGAAAACGTACCTCACCATCAACAAAACAGCCTGCCCTCTGACCTGCTGGCAAGGTAATTAGTGGTTTTCCACGTGGGGGCCCTGCAAGGACTCGCTGCCCATTTGCTCTTCTCCCTGCTCCTCTCGGCTGCAGCTGCCTCCCCTGCCCCACAGGCACAGGGGCCCCTTCAAGTCCCTTCCTACCCGCCGGGAGCCGGCCGACGGGCCAAATTCCAGATCTGGATGAGCAACATTAGCACATCACGTCAGGCACAAGCTCTTCCAAGCCACCAGCTTGCTCTGCTGGGTTTCTGGTACCCGCACATCCCTGCATCCCTCCCCTGCTGCTCCGCAGCCGCAGCATCGTTTCAGTACCGCAGCGCAGCGGCAGAGCGGTCCAGGACTGGCAGCTTGGGGCAGCTTTCCTCATGGCGATCAGGAAATGGATCCTGCATGACCAGCTTTTCCTTGTGCTCCGCTCCTGCTCCGCATGAATGCATTCTAAGTGTGACCGCTGTTCCATTATAAGCAAAAAAAATAATATTTTTTTTTTTTTTAGATCTGTTGCGGTTTTACACTTCACCACTTTACTCCTTTCAGTTCCTCTTAAAATGCTGATATGAAATACAAGCCTCCTACGTCATAAGATGTATTTCAATTATAGGCACAATGACTATGGGGCTTTTTTGCTTTTTTTTAAAGCTGCAAACTTATGGAAGGACCATTTCAGAGCATTTTAGTAGAGTTCAGAAATATAAATTTAAAGGGTATAGCTGGGAGACAAGGAGACAATGCAGAAGAAGTAGAGACAAGGCCTAACTTTTAACAGTGTATCAAGTAAGGTGAATGGTAATCAGTACCTGTATTACAGCTGAAGAGTGATTTAGAGAATACTACAGCTATACAGGACCTAGCATCTGATTACACAGACATAAGAAGGATTGAAACACTCTTAAATTTTCTCTGTAGTAAGCTGTGTAGTGTTGGATATACATTAATAAGCTGCTAAGCCATAGTTATCTTGGTACTGACTCAATGCTATTATTTGCTATTTGAAATACATAAAATAAAAAATGATTATGTAAAAATTAAACAAGAAAGGAAAACACGGTCTCGTGGAAATTAATGACATCCATCCTTTGACTGTCTCTCTTATCAATGCAGCACAGGATATTGGGAATACTATTCTACTGAAGTTTAGTCAGAAAAAAACACACACAATACAAGATCTTCTGATCTTAAACCCATTACTGCGGATAGCAATCATGTGTTAGAATATTCTTTGAGTCTCAAATAGTCACCAAATGAAATACTATTGATCTATGCAGCAAATTTTCATAAAGTATAACTGCCCAACAATACATGCGGAAACTTCTAAATGTTTGGAGGTTTTTCCCTATTCCCCTTTTTTAAAAAAGACAAAGAATTAAATATTCACAATTTTGCTAAAAAGTGCTTATAGAAAACTTTTGTAGGGAGAGCTACAGTTCATCTCACCTATGATATCTGTTGTCCCTATGTCTCTTCGCTCATAACAGTTATACTATACATAGCCTACATGCAGTATTTTTACATAGTGGGTGAGTGTATATTCTATAGGTTACCTTTAAACTACATACTTAAGGACTATGTGCAAGTGCAGTACTTGACCTCTAGTAAATACACAAAGAAAATTAGATTCTCTGCAAACACTATTGTTCTAACGTGGACCTCAACTGGTGTTTAGTAGGCTGAGTCTAACCTGACATTTATTATCTGTGGTCAAAAAGCAGCTAATGATCAGAGAAAATACATGATTCTTGGTCCATTTCTCATGGTGTGCCCTGCAAACTCCTCAAGACAAATCCTATCATGGAGAAGTTGACCTAGAATCAGAATAAAGTGTCTAATTTCCCCTCTATCCTTCCTTCCTTCCTTTCTTCCTTCCTTCCTTCCATCCCCTTCCTCCACTCTCTTCCTCTTCCTCTTTCTCTCCTCTCTCTCTTTCTTCTTCCTTTTTGTTTTTTTTTAACAAATCATACAGATTTTGGAGTATATTGCATTATTAGACTTTACATATAAGAAGGGGAACTAGATGAATGAGAAAAATTTTATCAATAGAACTTGATATTGGTATAGGCTAAACAAATTGTGCATTAGCAGAGCTTGTCAGTATAATCCCAAATTGTTGTTGTTTCCCAGATTTGGAAAATTAGTTTTAACAATTTAATATGAGCAGTTTAATTTGAACAATTCCATGCAGAAATACAGTTCTGAGAAGTTTGCTTTAAATAAACATGTTGCTTATTTAAAGCATGTTATGGATATATAAACTAAGTCCTGTGACCCAGAAGGTGAATAATGACCTTATTTGTTCATTAGAAAGGGAAACAAATAAATGTTGAGTTACAATGTTTGTGTTGTTTGCTGCAATTGTTTTTGATTAATTAGAGTACAAGGTTAAATTGTAATAATAATAGTATAACCCTTGGTTACATGATAATAAGTATTGATGTAAGTTTGATATAAAGAAATGATTTGTGTTGCCAATAATAATTAGACACCCTAATGTTTTAATCAATAACATTAATAAATGCTTGGAAACCAATATGTAATACAGATAAAATGAGGCTTAAAAGGTTGTTCCTTGGCGCTGCCCCTGAGGTGATGTCTCTGCAGGCAGCACTGTCATTCTGCTCTGCCAGACGGTGCTAAAGATAAACATGGCAAAAAAGTGCACAGGCTGAAGCTTTGGTGGAAAAGAGCACTGTTTGCTTTCACTAATAAAATACTCACTTTTCTTTTTTACTCCTGTTTTTCTAATGCTGTAGATTTGTACAAGGATGTCAGTGTGACTGGTCAGTGATGATCCTACCGCAGGTCACAGGTACTACCCAGTCTGCCTGATCTCAGGAGGAGAGAGACTTGATCCTAGGTCTTACCTTCCCCATCAGTGGCTTCTGCCGCTTCCCAGCACTGGATTTTTTCTCCTCTTTGAGGCCCAGCACAACCCTGAACCATCCACAGCTCATCATGTTCAAGCTTTCCTTTTTATCTGCTTATTCCTGCAATAAGAGAAATGCCAAACTAGACTGTATCTGGTCCCTTCTGCACATTTCTCTATATGTACAACTGTGGAGAATAATATACTGAACAAAAAAATCAGGTAGAGATACCAGAGAGATACACCTGCTTAAATACATTTCAGTGTGAGTGTCTTGGGCTCTACATACAGATCTCCTTAAAAAAGCCCTCTTCATTGTCCTGTCAACTGAGAGAAATTTGGCAAGGGTTTTTGAAAATTATTACTCCTGGGAATACTTCTAGTGCATGAGTGGTCCTGTGAGTTCAGAGTTCAGATGATGAGGCACATCTGAGTTTAATTCAGAAAAAGTGTCATGTTTACTATTACGCATCCTCAGATTGTATCTCTTCTTTAGTTTGCATTTCTCATTTAGAAAGAGGGGGACTGAGTACAAGCTCTCAAGTGCAATAGTTTTCCTACAACAGAGCAACATTTTTGTAACGAGTCAGAAGATGCTTGGCAGAGCTAGCGCAGTCCAAGAGATTCTCTTTTGGACATAATCAGATGCGGACGAAATGTCACACAGAGTTAATTAAAAGAGCAGATTCCAAATTGGGTGATGGTTGCAGTTAATCACATAGATGCTTGCCAATGACCTATAGATAGCAGAACTTCTTGGCCTCAGATAATAGAACAGATGATTGCTCAGCTACAGAGACCATATGTCTTTCACTGCACATGATTTAATTATGTTGGACAAGGTTTCC
This sequence comes from Chionis minor, assembly GCA_013398295.1. Taxonomy (NCBI): domain Eukaryota; kingdom Metazoa; phylum Chordata; class Aves; order Charadriiformes; family Chionidae; genus Chionis; species Chionis minor. The sequence continues at coordinate 112,603 of VZSF01011123.1, read as the reverse complement.
TATGAAAAGCTTTCTGTTTGCGTGTTCCCCTATAGCTCTCTGGTTCTCTCTCTTGCAATAGAACCTGGCCATTCAACCAGCTTCAGTCGAAGACTACCTTTTCCAGGGAAAAAAATGTCCTTCAAATCAGCTTGGCAATGGAGACCCATGCATTTCACTTCTAAGGAAAGTGTTACATATTTACCCAATGGTGTGAACAATCCCGGGGACTGGATCCGGCCACCAGCAAATTTCATAACCACTGCCTCAGTCTCCCTCTGGCTTGCTGAACCTTGCACCTCTGCTTGTGCTGTAGTTTCATCAAGAGGCATGACAAGAGCTTCCCACCCAACATATATCCATAAGGCTGCTGTGAAATGTGGGACCTTCCTTCAAGCATGCTTCTGGAGGAAGGCCACCGTGGCAGCCATGGCTTCTGCTATCTGTGCCTATTAGACATTTCAAAAGCACAGGGCCCTCCCAGGACTGGAGTGGAGTTCAGTGACTCTAATTCTTCTCCAGATCACAGGAGACCTTCAGCAGGATCTAGCGCTAGACCGGAGTGTTTCTGTGTGTTCCCAAGGACCTCAAGAACTTTTCTATTGAAAATGCAGATATCTCTAGGTGACTGCTGGACAAGCAGATTTCTGCAGCAGTTTCTTATGCTTGGGTATATAAATTCCCTCTGAGTCCCACTCTTAGGAGATGTAGTAGTGTCTAGATCTCACTCTCTTTTACGAGTTCCTCCCTCAGGCAGGGCAGTCATGGCCATGGCTGCATGTGCATGGATTTGCTCACGCAAATATGAACTGTGTAGACAGATTTGGGCAAAACACTCTGTGCCATCAGTGTTTCTCAGCTGTGGTTGCAGGAATTGTGCGGCTTGGTGCCATATGAATGCTTTCCGCAGCAACAGCCTCTCCACTCTGCTGTTTACCTCACAGCCTCTTAACTGATTTTTATAGTGCTTTTTGTACTCTCTTTCCCTATAAATTTCACTACTGTTGGATGTGGTTTTAACTATAGCTTAGTGTTTTTTACACCTCGAGCTGTTCAGTACCATTAGCCCTTTAAGACCTACTGTTGAATAAGGCCAGGCACTACATTTATAGACTACAGTTAGGCTAAATTCAACCATTTCCTCCTGTTCCCAGGAGTGCAGTGAACATCTTTGTTGCAGAGGCTGGAGGCAACACTAGAATTCTGCCCCAAGAAACAGCAGGCTCTCCTGACTGTGTAAATGAGTGAAAATCAGGACTTTCCTGCAATGTCTCTCTCAGGACTGCTAGTGACTCATAGCTTTCTATGTCATTCCCTGCCCTCCACATCCATCCATCCATCCATCCCAAACAACTAATTTCCTAACTCTCTATTTCCCATGAATGACCCAAAGCTCTTCCCAGGCCACATTTAGTGAATTTTGCTCTGGTTACTGCATGGTCCTGAAACTGTCTATTGAATTTGGCCTCTTCATATATAATACACTATTTTTCAGTAGATGACAGGAATAATAAAGTAACCTGGAGTTGAGTAAAGAGACAGGGGCAATGGGTGATAGAGCCATAAAGTGGAAAAGCAATGGTAATTTGAGCTACTCAGTTTAGAGGTGGTTGTAAACGACAAAAAGGTGTTATTTGAAATACATCAGGTTTGGCCGGCTTCTGCTGAAAGTTCTGGCAGTATTCCAGCAGATCCCTGCCCCATTTGCAAGGCCCAACACCTCTTCTCTGGGGACCACACATGTCCAAACAGGCCTAGTCTGGACCTGGGGGTCTGGAAGCAAAGTTTATCAGCCTTTTGGCAATATCTTGTCATGTGTATCTGGAACCAGGGACCATTTCTTCTCTCTCAGGTTCTTTGATTGGCTCCAAAGTCCACCTGGATTCTGGCTTGCAGGAAATTCTGGACTATTTTTCCAATTCAAATGGAATTTTAGTAATAAGCACGTGAAAATGAAGTGCCTGATGATCAAGAAATGTTCAGCTCCAGAAGGAGAAACAGATCTGTGGCTAAAATGTTGATGAGATTGTGGACTGAGAGGTGTGTGTCTCACTGTAGCTGTTGATGGCTGTTGGGGGACAGGAGTGAATCAAAACTTTCCTAGCTTGCGCACGTAGCAGTATCGAAAAACAAAGTAGTGAAGGAGAAACTGTGGGTTGTTTCTGGTGGGGCTGAGTCACCAGAGCCTGGAGTGTTCTGCTTTGTAGGTACTACTGTCTCCAAGCACTGCCTGCAAAAACCCCTTCCTCCCATCCAAGAGGCTTCTGCAGCTCCCAGAGAGAAGATAGGGCTGCTACTAAAGCTTGATCTAATGCTCAAGCTCTTTCATTCCTAGGTGCTTGAGGACTTCTGAAGAATGGAGAAAGCAAAACAGGCCAAGTTACCAAAAAGGAATAAAGCTTCATAATACAGGGCTCTGTGGTTAAAATGCTCTGTGGTGTTGTACTGTGATAAGCTGTATTTGAGTAGCTATTTCCAGCTAAAGTTTCCCCAAGTGAGGGAGAACAATGTTGAAGAAAAGGTCATTGGGTATTTTCTGCAGATCACAAACCCAGATTCTCTGCAGAATTTAGGTAGTCACTGCACCTTGTCAGTGACAGGTCCAGTGGAATAGGGTAGGAAAGCAGAATTCATTCGCCGCTGCAAATACAGTCATCGTTCAACTCACCCCAGGAACTCCCAGCCAAGAAGTTAACAGGCCTGCTTGTTACAGAATATATTTACATTTTAACTACAGTAATAAAATTCCCATAGCAGGACTTCAGTGGAAGCACAGTTCTGCTTCAGATTCTGTATCATGTAAGGCTCCACGGGCAGATTTGAGGCACTGTTCACATAGCACATACTCAGGTATGTGCATACATATCACATACATGTCATATATCATATCATATCATATCATATCATATCATATCATATCATATCATATCATATGCATACATATCACATAGCACCATACACACGTGCCAGGGCACACAAATTGGTGTACAGAAACAGACCACACCCAGAGGGTGGTGGTAATTAGCTCCTTTTCAAACGGCCATCCTGTCACATGGGGGGGTCCCCAGGGGTTGATAATTGGGCCCAACACGGTTTAATATTTTCATAAGTGATGTGGATGATGGGATCAAGCATACCCTGATCCTTCATCCTAATAGGTAAACTTAGGAAATGTGGGTTAGATGAATGGACAATAGGGTGGACTGAGAACTGGCTGTCAGGTAGATCTCAGAGGGTTAGGATCAGTGGGGCAGAGTCTAGTTGGAGGCCTGTGACTAGTGGTGTTCCTCAGGGGTCAGTCGTGGGTCCAGTCCTGTTCAATGTATTCATCAATGACCTGGATGAAGGGATGGAGTGTACCCTCAGCAAGTCTGCTGATGACACAAAACTGGGAGGGGTGGCTGATACACCAGAAGGCCGAGCTGCCATTCAGTGTGACCTGGACAGGCTGGAGAGGTGGGCAGGGGAAAACCTTATGAAATTCAACAAAGGCAAGTGTAGGATCCTGCACCTGGGGAGGAATAACCCCATGCACCAGTACAGGTTGGGGGCTGACCTGCTGGAAAGCAGCTCTGCAAGGAGGGACCTGGGAATCCTGGTGGACAACAGGATGACCATGAGCCAGCAATGTGCCCTTGTGGCCAAGAAGGCCAATGACATCCTGGGGTGCATCAAGAAGAGTGTGGCCAGCAGGTCGAGAGAAGTCACCCTCCTCCTCTACTCTGCCCTGGTGAGACCACATGTGGAGTACTGTGTCCAGTTCTGGGCTCCCCAGTTTAAGAAGGACAGGGAACTGCTGGAGAGGGTACAGCAAAGGGCTACAAAGGTGATTAGGGGGCTGGAACATCTTTCTTATGAGGAAAGGCTGAGGGAGTTGAATCTTTTTAGTCTGGAGAAAAGAAGACTGAGGGGGGATCTCATCAATGCTTACAAATACTTAAAGGAAGGGTGCCGGGAGGAGGGGGCCAGTCTTTTTTCAGTGGTGCCCAGTGATAGGACAAGAGGTAATGGGCACAAACTTGAACATAGGAAATTCCACCTCAATATGAGGAGGAACTTCTTTCCTTTGAGGGTGGCAGAGCACTGGAACAGGCTGCCCAGAGAGATGGTGGAGTCTCTGACTCTGGTGACATTCCAAACCCATCTGGATGCCATCCTGTGCAACCTGCTGTAGGTGGACCTGCTCTGGCAGGGGAATTGGACCAGATGATCTCCAGAGGTCCCTTCCAGCCCCTAACATTCTGTGATTCTATGATTCTGTGATTGACGAAGTTTGCTGATGACACCAAACTCAGTGGGGACGTGGCCATTTTGGAAGGGAGAGCCACCCTGCAGGGAGACCTGGATAGGCTGGAAGAGTGGGCTAACAAAAACCTTATGAATTTCAACAAGGACAGGTCTTGCACCTGAGGGGAGACCTTATCAGTCTCTACAACTACCTGAAAAGAGGTTGTAGAAGGGTAGATGTCAATCTTTTCTCCCAAGTAACAAGTGATAGGGCAAGAGGAAACGGCCTCAAGTTGCGCCAGGGGAGGTTTAGATTGGATATTAGGAAAAATTTCTTCACCAAAAGGATTATCAAGCATTGGAACAGGCTGCCCAGGGAAGTGGTGGAATCACCGTCCCTGGAGGCATTTAAAAGATGGGTAGACGTGGTGCTGAGGGACATGGTTTAGTGGTCGTTTTGGCAGTGCTAGGTTTATAGTTGGATTCAATGATCTTAAAGTCCTCTTCCAACCTAGGTGATTCTATGTCTCTATGAAAACATAATCCAGGAGTGCAGCATAGGCTGGGATCTACCCAGCTAGGGAGCAGCTCTGTGGAAAGGGACCTGGGGGTCCTGGTGAAGAACAAGCTCAGTATGAGTGAACAGTGTGCTGCTGTGGCAAAGAAAGCCAACGGGATGCTGGGCTACATCAACAAGGGCATCACCAGCAGAGGTAAAGAACTCATTACCCCACTCTACTCAGCACTGATCAGCCCATACCTGGAATAATGTGTTCAGTTTTCATCCCTGCTATACAAAAAAGATGTGGACAGGCTGGAGAGGGTCCAGAGAAGGGCCTCAGAGATGATGAAAGGACTGGGAAGCTGGCCATGTGAGGAAAGGCTGAGAGAACTGGCTTTGTTCAGCCTTGAGAAAAGATGGCTTAGGAGAACATCACCATGTTCCAGTATTTAAAGGGCGGCTACAAAGAAGATGGAGACTCCCTTTTTACCAGGAGTCACGTGGAAGAAATGACGGGTAACGGGTACAAGCTACTCCTGGGGAGATTCCGATTGGACACAAGAGGAAAATTTTTCACAATGAGAACAATCAGCCATTGGAATAATCTCCTCAGGGAAGTGGTGGATTCCCCAACACTGGGCACTTCTGAGATCTGGCTGGACAGGGTGCTGGGCCACCTTGTCTAGACTGTGCTTTTGCCAAGAAAGATTGGACCAGATGATCCTTGAGGTCCCTCCCAACCTGGTATTCTATGATTCTATGAAATCTATGTGGTCTGCCCTCTATTGCTATTTTCTGCTTTGAGAGGCAAAATGCTTAATGAAAAATAACTTGCTTTTATGGTAATACATATATTAAAGAATAAAAAGCAATTTATATTCTATTTAAATTTTTTTCTTGCCTGCCCCTACTTTATCTACTATGTATTTGTCTGCTACCTCCTACTAAACCCAGATTTAATTGTGCTACTGTTAGTGGCTATGATATTAAATTCTAATTGACTTTCATCACCGTCTATGGCTTATCATCTGAGGAAGGAAAGAAGTGACTCATCTTTTTTCACTAGGATGAGTAAACTCGTCTCCAGAAGATAAAAGTTGGCCCAGACTACTTCCCATCTCTTGAACCAAACCTAATGCATTTTCAAGTAGAGAAAATTTGCTAAAAATTGAGCAGTCTAAAACTTTTTCTCCCTGAGTAACCTGGTTGGTTTCAGCAGGACCGAGTCAGCCCAAGTCAGGGAGCTGTGACTCAATAAGAAAATACATTTTAGTTAAGGCAAAGGACACAGGGACAATTTTAGTTTTACATGTTGGGTGACAGCATTAAGCAGGCACAAAAGGCATGCATACTCCAGAGTACCAGCTGTCTGCATATAGATCTTATGATTCTTTTTTGCTTTTAATTCCTCACAGACTGAGAGGAGTAATTGCACTTGTATCATAGTGTATCAAATCCTTGTCTTTCCTTGCCTTCCTTGTCTTGCCTTGTCTTCTGCCTTGCCTTTTGCCTTGCTCTAACTTGCTTTTGCCTTTACTCCTCACAATTCAATTTTGTGTTTAGTAGAAAATTGTTGTCCAAAAAATTTTAATTTAGGAGTGATTATTTTGTAAAAACAATACCCAGAGGTTCTGTTTACTCTGGCTCAAGAGCTCCTCTAAGAAATTAACTCAAATTACAAGCAGAACTCTTGTGTTTTGCTAGCAGTCAACCCTCTAAGTACTTTTCTTGTTTCCAAAAATTGTTATGCATTTTCTCTGGTTTGTCCATTTTCATTAGTGTTTAACAAAGTCTCCACAGACTGTGTGCAGCTGCCGTTTCGTGTCTACCTAAAGCAATCCAGAAATTGAAAATAATGGAAGCTTTGCGGGTGGTGCTGACCCTGGAAATCAATTACTGTTCCTTCCCACACATTTTCTTCCAGAGATGTGTGAATTTTGCATATCCAATGTGAACAAAGTATAATCAGAAAAGCAGGAATGTGACCATTGCTGGTAAATGAATGCACATTTAGAAAGGACTTGCTGGGTCATGATATGTAGCTGTACTTCTTGAGTAGATACTTTCCTACTATTTGTTGGGATGAGTCCTGGCTGGCAATGGAGGTCTGGGCTGGGACTTTCTCTCCTCCTGAGTATGGTTGGAAAGAGGTGGGATGAGTACCAGGGTACTGCTGGCAGCAGCCATGTGCCTGCCCCAGGGAAGTGCCCCCATGGAGCCATGCACATCCCCAAGCAAGAGCCACCCCAAGCTCACCAGGGCATGGCCAGGTAGGACCAGGAGAGGCATGACCCTGCTCCCAGCAGCTGCCAAAGCCACGCAGGGCACCTCTGCACCTCATCGGTGGATTTCTTCCTTCTGCCCATGAAAGACCAGCCTGGCCATGCACAGGCTGCAGGTGGTGTAATGCCTACATTACACCACCCTATCCCGGGATATAGGCGTGTGGAAGGATGGTAAATATCACTTCCCTGTGAATTGCACTCAGGTAAGGAGTGAAGGAGGCTCATACAGCAGTACGCAGAGATAATCAGTCCCCAAAGCAAGAAACAGCTGCCAAGGAATAAAAGTCAGCAGGCATCATTTGCTCATTTTAAAGGGCTGACGTACAAAAGGGAATATGGGATAATCTGCAGTTACGTCAGATTTTTGTAACGCGGCACAGGAGTTGCAGTTTTGGAAGTTAAAAAGTAGCAGGCTTAAAGGCAGTCAAGTAAACAAGGAGACTTAAGTTGTCTTAAGAGTACAGGCAATGTGAAAGAGCAAGCTGGCACCACACCAGAAAGGTGAGTAAGATTTCTTGGCCCCAAAGAGACTGATCCCTGGGCACCACCTGCTAAAATGTTGATTTTGCGTCTCCGCCTTGAGGAGGGGATGGTGGTGCACAGTGTTGCTGGCACCCACCTAGGAAATGGCACTCGGCATCCACACCTCGTCCAGATGAAGGCAAAGGTGGCCTGACACACAACTCCTGAACACCAGTGTTTTGGGTCCCGGTACGGTAAAGGTTAAAGAAAGCAGTCTTACAAAAAGCTTTTACTTTCTCTTGCCTTCTGTGGGACGCTGCTCCAAACCCAAATGTCCTTAGAGGGGAAGAAATGGGCTTTTGTCAGAGTGAATACCAAGAGAAGCTATAATCCCAGGCACTTTGCTGGCAACACACAATGCAGTCAAAGGAAGCACAGACTTGTCATTGTACACTGTAGCCTACAGTGGGTAAATAACCTGCTAGAACCTGCTACAAAGACTGGCATGAAGTGGCCTGCCAAGATCTGCCTGCCAGCCAGCGTGCAGATCCCTCGCCTTTGTTCCCGTGCCTTTGTTCTCTCCTGACACCTTTTATTCTGTGGCTGAGATGGATTTTAGCCCGTGCTCTGCGCCGCAGATCTTCCTCCTGCTGGTTTTGCTCTGGTGCCTGCACTCGGCAGCTGCGGCCCTGCAGGTTTCAGCTCCTTGAGAAATGCTTCGGTTTCCCCAAATCTGCAGCTTTCCATGTGAAAGTCAGCAAGAAAAGGTAGCTAGATGAGGAGGTCAAAACACAGCAGGCTTTTTCCTGTGGGACAGTGAGAAGTGTTGTTGCATGAATCCTTTATAACATGGGTAAACCACTGGCAGATATGCTGAGGAGAGCCTGCCCAGCAAGTGGGGAACCTGGAGAAGTCTCCCTAAAGCTTTCTGCTTCCTCTGGGCTGCTGTACAACTTGTTCAGATGAAGTTAATCAGTGATTTATACACTGAATTATGTTTATTTGAAAAGGTAGTGGGTTCATTTTTCAATGGAAACTCATTATCTATTTACAATAATGCAATTCTGAGATTTGTTTAGAATAGTAACATTGAGTTTAGTTATGTCACTCCAGTATATTTTCTGTTTTTCTTCTATTTAGAAATCCTGAGCATGTCACATTTCTCTGCAAGTCAACATACCCTGTTATTTGCACTTACTGAAAATAATATTTTGGCTACAATTAAGATGGCAGCAATCGGCTGCTTCTTGTTAATGAAATGGAGTGATTCATATCTAGAAAGGGAGAATTCATAGCTCTGAAGAAAGAAAAGATTTGTCATCCCATAGTAGTAAACAAAATTAAATTTAGTTTCAGCTGTTTCCAAGGGGAAGCTTGGAGGTTTAATTGGAATATTTTACTGGGGTTTTTTGTGGGTTTGTTTCTACTTCTGCTTTTAACAATTTCTGTCTTTTGTTTGTCCTGTTTTGCACTCTTTCTGATTAATATCTTTTTATGGACTGAATTCTGCCTTTCTTCGTGTAGGAAGGGAGCCATGAAATGATATTTCCACTAATCACATCTGGATTTATTATTTTCCTCTTTTCACAGTGCCTCAGATGCTTAGAGATAAGGATGAAAATAAATGGTTTGACATAATTTCTAACAAGACAGAGGAGACAGGCCTTGGCTGTCAAGGGAAGTGACAGCCACAGACGAGATATACATCACTTTGTTCTTCCCTTCAAAGCCTTTGGTTCATCTCTAGCATTTCACTCTTGATTACATATCAGATAACTGTCTCACATGGGGTTTGTTTTTTTTTTTTTGGACAAGAAGGTCTCTCAATAGACTGAGTTGTTCTTTTTGTATGCGAATCAAGTTGTTTGTGTACAATAACACTGGACCAGCACCCAATTTTCAAATTTGCTCCTATTCAGTCCTGGGCTTTCTGCATGCTCTTGGATGTTATCACTTGGAAGAAGAGTCATCTCTTTTAAACATTTGAAATTTAGCTGTCACACCACAGCTTCCCTCTAGAGCACGTGGAGAGAGGAGGGGATCCCCAGAGGTGTCTGCCCTGGGGGAATTACCCCCCAAAGTGCCTGTGGGTCTCCCACATGGCTGCGGAGCTGCACTGTGACTGCACAGCTAATGCAATATTTAAACATTTGGTTACGTGCCCTGGATCCTGTCCCCAGTCCTCCCATTTCCCACCTGTAAAATGATGTAAGAATAGTTGCTCTTCTCAGTGAAGAGTGACAAGTCTACAGGTTGGTGACTATCCAGACAATGTGCTGATGGACCAAGGTTTTTCTAACTTGGGCCTTCAGCCAGAGGAGAGGAGAGTTACACTGAACTCAAGAGTTTCAGCTGTGGAGAACACTGTGATACTTCTGCAGTGTAATCTAGGCTTTGCGGGCACACGGTCTGACAAATCTTGCAGTTGCTAATGCAACCTGCATTATGTCTGGGCACACATTTCTGAAGTAGACATCAACCCAGATACCTTTTTTTCTTGTGTTCTGTCAGTCTGTTAGGATTTCTTTGTCTGTGACTGCTGACAGCATCTGAACTGCTCTTTCTTGAGGCCAGAGGCAGAGTATGACCAGGAGAAGACACCATCTCACATCAGACCCTCTTGCCTTGGGAAAACTCTCTTGAGAAGCCTTGCTCATGTGATGACAGCCTCTTTAGTTATTTGTGCTGGTATTCCTAGAGGAAAAATGTTTCCTACTTATACTAATGATGCTTGGATGTCTTAAAGTAGAATATAGTGTTAACACACACACACACAAAAAAGTAAATTATGTCCAAACTTGAATGTGCTTGGGCTTGCAAGAACACAGGTATTCTGCTTACATTCTATTCCTTTCAATGATGCTGAGTTTCTTCTTCCCTTCCTGTATGTTAGCGTAGCTCCAAGATAATTCCTAATCTTCCTCTAAAGCATCATTCTTCATCTCAAGGCAAAGTCTAAACGTCTGCAATAATCTACTGAGAGCACTGGGCCTCTGCCTCATTGCAATGAATCCTTTTTTCTAATGATATAAAGGCATATGAAGTACTAATCATGTTTGAAATAGGTAAAAAATGGCACATAAAAGTTACATAAATCACCCAAGCTGGTGTTTGACCGTTATGCGGCACCTGATTGAAATGCCTTAATTTTCTAGTTCTGAATTAATTACTTTCTTCTTCTCAGGTGTAGAGTTGTGTATTCTGTTCCTCAGTGGCATTTTCAGAAATCAGAGTGTTTGATTGGGGTACTAAACTGGTTTAATTTAGAAGGCAAGAGGGTATAGTAATGAAAAGCTATTTCCTTAAGAAAGCTGGTAGTTGAATGAAGAGAAGTTTGGAAAGGAGAGAAAGTGCTTAATATTCACAGACATATTTAAGTTGTCTTTTATGTTCTGCCAAGAAGCAGCCCATTCTTCTTGCCTTAATGACATTTAGATTTCCAAGTAGATTGCCCACTTAATTATCCAGGTACCATTTATTAGGCCAGGAAAACAAACCAAACTAACCAAAGGTAGTTTTAAAATGTTGTGGACAATGATTACCCCGAAATTAATTCTGAATGAGATTTTCTCATCTAGTTTTGCTTAACTGTTTTAAGAAGTGTTTTATTTTGAACAAAAAGCTTACTTATTACAAGCAACATAAGCAAAAGTAACACATTTTGTAACATTTAAAAGTACTGCTCTTTTGCCCCTTCAAGCCATGTAGCAAAACAAATACAGAGGATGTAATATGGCAGCTCTGCAGTGAAAAGTGCTGGTGCAGTGTTAAGTGTTCAGCTGCCAAATAATAGTTCGAATTTTGAAATTAATTGGCTTAAATGTCTTTTTGGTTGGCGGCATTTTACCTGGTGATTTAGTGGGTTAGATTGTCACTGTTGTATAATTAACACCAAACAAAGTTTTTGAGACACTTTCATTCAAAAAGGAAAGAAACAAGCCCTTTGCTTAGTGGTTTAAACTCTAAATATGTGACACCTCCCTCCCCGAGCCAGGGATGATGGAAAAGGGGTGGAAAACTGTCACTACAACAGGACTGAATTATTTCTCATGAAGCTGTAACTCCAAATGCAGACAGGGCTCTGTGCAGGGGAGTTGGGGAGCTTGTCCCCATAAGGTGAAGCAGCAGCTCCTGGAGGAAATGGGACACAACTCAGGTATTACTAGGACAACTCTATTTCACCTGGGACATGGAGAGGAAAGAATTAATCTCATCAGTCTTTTCTGAAGTTTAAAAATCTCCTGAGCCCTCTCTGCCATGACTGTTCCTCGCCTCACTCACCACCTAACCTGAAGACCAGAGCAGGCATTTCAGCCTTGCGCTCCCCCCTTGTTTGCAAGGTGAGCAGGACTGTGGTTCAAACACATTTGCTGTGTGGGTTTGGGGTAGAAAAGTCTGCATGTGGCTTCTGCACTGAAATCCAGGTTGTTCTACTGTGACTACACCTGGGAGTCCTAACTCTTTATTGCTGCTTAGCCAGTTAGTCCTCATTAAACGTCCTACATCATATGAAGTGATTTTAAAGACTAGCCATTATTTGAGGGCAGATGAGGCAAGATGTGCCTGACAGCAAATTTTCTCCTTAATCTAGTGAAAAAAAAGAATAGTGAAAGCCCAAAGCTGAAATAAGTCAGAAATTTTCAAGACAGAGTAGGTGCCCAAGCATTGGAACAGTTTTCCTGGAATCGCAATGGATATTCTGCCACTTGACAATGAGTATGGCAACTGCCTGATCAAATCGTGACACTGCTAACAGGTAAACTGAGCCAGTCACCTTCTTTTCCCTGGACAAGCAATGTGGAGACAGAGGCATATTGGGGACACAGTTTGTGTCAGTCCAAATTGCACAGTGAAAATAGTAATATGAATTGTAAGATGAAAATGCCCACTTTCCTCCATTGATTGTAAAGGCAGTTTTGGCCAACTGATTCATCTGTGAACTTTTGTTCTGTAGGTACCACAAGTCCGACTAAATGAATTACACCCCAAATTCTTTCTTACCATACCGCCATAGCTCAAACAACCCTGGCGCATGGGCTTAGTATGCAAAGGACACTGCAAAGCTCTGATCCTGGTGTCATGCAGGAGGTCAGGCTGGATGATTGTCCTCCAGCAGGACAACCATCTGCAAAAGAAAAATCTGTACCAGGAAGACCTTGAGATTTGTAGGAGCAGCGACAGCCTGACAGTGCAACTAGAAAAGTGGACAAGTTACCACCATTCTCGTCAGAAACAGAAACCTCAATCTTCAAACCACAATCATGCTGGGAACTCTGAGTTTAACTTAATTCTCCTTGTGAATTAGGTTGTTCCAGCATCCATGGAGCAGAGGCAGATGTTAACAAGGGGAAAGATGAAAAAACAGGGTGTTGATTTAGTGCAGTGCCTAGAAAGTGAAATTATGACATAAGCCTGAATTGATACAAGAGTAAATAAATTCTTTAGGAAGAACTCCAACTGAAAAAAGTCTCAGATCAAAACATTTTGGTAAATAGAAAAAATAAATAAATAGCTAGATTCAGACAAAGCATTTCCCGTAAAACCCTAGGATGGATTCAGGCACAAACGTCTTGTTCTGTGAACTTCATGAATTCATAATGTTGTTATCTATGTCAAGAGGAGTTGTGGCTGGGCTTGCCTTTGTGTGTGTTCCCTGCTTTCAGAATAATGTTTACTGAACTGAGGAAAAAAAACCAAGGCATTTCTGCAAGACATTTCCAGCAATTAACCCACAGATTCTCCTTTAAATAACCCTTGCTGAACACTATTGCAGGCACATACTTTATTCAAAATATTTACACAATATCACAAGATAGCAGATTTGATTAGGAAGTTTCTGAAGAGCACAACCATTCATGTAACTATTCAGTTTGCTGGCCAAAAAATTCTAGTGTGCAGACAATAATACAAATAGGAACTTACTATATTTTTACTAAGATATTTCCAAGGGCTTATTTTAAATTATATTGCACGATTCCTGACTGTTACATGTTATTTCTCCATACTGCATAGAAGAATCTCCCAGGGACTTTTATGGCAATTTGGCAGCTGAGCTTTGCAACATAATGAGATCTCTCAAAAGACTGAATCATTTTTCCCTGCTAATGATTCTTACTTTTCTTTTCAGAGGAAATAAAATTCATAGTGAAAATCATTCTTTATTAAATGACATTTGTAATAAACTGCGACAGAGAAAATGACATTGAACAAAACCTTTCAAAACCTTTTTTTTTTTTTTTTTTTGCAAACTGCTTGTTAACATTCAGGCCTCTGCAAATACTGAGGATATGTATATCGTCTTTGCTACTTCTCATTTCTTACCAATCTGTCCAGGGTTGAGGCAAAGGAATAACTCTTACTCATCTCTCCCTTCTATTTCCTTTTGCTGGGAGGATTATAGTGTGTCCTTCAAGAGGAAATGGAGTTTCTGGACTGCTAAATCTATAGAGAAAAAAATTGAAAAGGACACAGTGAGAAGGAAAACTAAGTTCTGAAGGAAAGCCTCAAGAAGCATCATAGGCACTGAAGTCTTATATTGTTGTGTGAGAAACCATACCTAGGACTTTATGCAGACTTGTGGAGTTTTTCTGAGTTATAGCTGCCACAGTTAAGGCATGAGAAGAAGAAAAGTTCTTGCCAGGGTTAGACCAGGGTCCCCTCTAGCTCTGCCATCTGCCTCACTGCCTGTAAACCTGGGAGACCACCTGAACCCATCTTCTGCGGAGTATTCCTTTCTACTCCCAGCACCCACAAGGGTTGGATTAGAGATGCTGGAAGCTACATCCTTGCCTATTCCCTTTACTACCTTCTTATGAGCCTATTGTCCAAATATGTACAAACCCTTTTGGAGCATGTTGATATTGCCTGCTTCCTTCCCAGGGCAGGATGTTCCAGAAGTTCACTATCCATTGCTTAAAAAAATACTTTCTGTTGTCCCCTTCAGGCTGGTAAGTGACCTCTTGTTCTAGGATTGAATTGTTTGGTGAATAACAGTCCTGCATTCACCTTATTAATCACCTTGATATTTTCGTGAACTCCCATCACATCCTTTCTCGGTCTTTTCCTTGGCTGACTCCATGTACACATCAGCTCTGCATGCACTGGTGCTGTCCGCACCCTGTTGAGCCCGCATTGAACACCCCTGAGCTGTGCCTGATCATTGTGAAGAGAGTCCAGTGGAGAGCTACGAAGATGATCAAGGGACTAGAGAACCTCTCTTATGAGGAAAGGATGAGAGACCTGGGTCTGTTCAGCCTGGAGAAGACTGAGAGGGGATCTCATCAATGCTTATAAATATCTAAAGGGCAAGTGTCAAGAGGATGGGGCCAGACTCTTGTCAGTGGAGCGCAGTGACAGGACAAGAGGCAACAGCCACAAAGTGTAACACGGGAAATTCCATCTGAAGATCACAATAAACTTCCTTACTTTGAGTGTGGCAGAGCACTGGAAGAGGCTGCCTGGAGAGGTGGTGGAGTCTCCTTCTCTGGAGATACTCAAAACCTGCTTGGATGCCATCCTGTGTGACCTGCTCTAGGTGAACCTGCTTTGACAGGGGGGTTGGACTAGATGATCTCCAGAGGTCCCTCCCAACCCCTACTGTTCTGTGATTCTGTGATTCTGTGAAGGTGTCATTTGCGAGGCAGCTCAGGTCCCCCCACCCCCTTGCAGTCAGATAAATGTAGGACTGTCACAAAGTCTGTGCTGTCCTTCTGCCCCCTCAGCAGATCTATAGGCTTCTGCATTGTCATCTCTCCTGGGGCTGCTCTTTTCCCTCCTGAGCAGCAGTTTGGGCTAAGGCCAACAGGAGTTTCAACAGGACTGACTTTAAAGCAACGCGTGGCTCTTGTCAGCAGCAGGCCAGTGAACAATTGCAGCGGTGCTCAGGGATAGCCGACTAGAACAAAGGCTCCACGGGATAAAACAAATGTTTCAGACGAGCAGCAGAGCCCCCCTGCTTTTGCTCCTCTTGCAGTAACTGCATGTCCTGGTTTGAGGTAAAACAGAACCTATCTTCTGTTCAGTAATTTCACTTTGCAGCTAAGTCTCTTCTAACTCACTGAACTCTCTGACATTTTTCCCCACCGTATCAGCTTCCAGAGTGGTAAGTCCCATGTTTATAGTTGATGCCAGGGTATGGTGGGCAGAGAGGCTCTTGCTTATGCTTATTGCTATAACAACCAAGGCCCGACAACTTTGTTATGTGCCCTGTTGGAGGGTTGGAAGTGGAAAAGCGTAGAGGGGTCACACCTGTGGGGAGGAGTGGACAGGACAGGTGACCCAAAACTGACCAACAGGGTATTCCACCCCACCTGCCTCATGCTCAGTATCCCTCAGCTGAGGGATCAAAGAGTCAGCCCTCTTTTCTTCAATGGCTGATGTCTGAGTCTATAAAGTACCCCTGAATCTACAGATGAAGAAGAACAAAGCCTGCAATAAAAAAAATCTGTTTAACATACATAGTGTTTTGTAAAGAGCTCTCTCTCTTAAGACTTGGGAAGGGACCCTTGGCCACAGGACAAGGATAGGTCTTTATGCTGATAACATGTTTAAATTCATGTATTAGGACACAAAATATACATTATGACTTTACTAGCTTGTGAAAGGGGCGATTTAGGAACTGAAGCTCTGGATCTAATAAAGATTCAAGGAATTATGGCTGCTAAAGATCTTGCTCTTGTTGAAGATAACAAGAGAACCATATGGTGCAGTGGTCTAGTGCCCACTTAGACAAAAGTCTAGAATAGAAATATAGTAATTTGCCAATATAGATTGTTATAGCCTGCATGGCATGATTCATCTCAAAAGGTTTTTGAGCTAAGCTAGGCATCAGGAGTAATAAGAAAGCTTCTTTCTCATTGCAGCTTCGAACTCCCTCCCTTTGCCCTCCTGCTTCCTCTCTCCTGGCTGAAGTAGCTCACACTCAGCAACACTTAAGACCCATAGATACCCTCATTATATTTTGAGTTGCTAGATCATCTTGCAAGGTGCGGTGTTGTACTCCATCATCACATTTTCTGGCTGTATCAGCCTGGATCAAAGACCAGGAGCTCCTCAGTGGCAAAAGCTAAGACCTACAGTGTCAGACGTTACTTATATGTAGGCAGTGCTAGTAGGAGATCCTGACTCTAGCAGATGACAAAATCTGCGAATAGCTGTGCTGACCAAAGATTGAGCTACCTCCAAATCCTGTCTCTGACAGTGGCTACCTGTGCGTGCTTGCAAAAGACTATCGGTATAAGACAAGCACATAGCAATACTTCCCTAATGTGTTCTTTAGTCTTCAGCAGTTTGTGGTTCAGACATTCCTAAACCTTAAGCAATATCTTTGTATTGAACATGCCATAATGGATTAATCTTCCATTAATTTGTCTCACTGTGTTTTCAACCCATTTAAACTTTTGGCATCCACAACGTTGTAAGGCAATGAGCATGGTAGTATAATTATGCAATGTGCGAAGAAGAATTTTCTTTTGCTTATTCTGAATCAGCATTTCACTAAGTTTATTTGATACCTTTCTTTTTACACTAGGGAACAGTATGCAGTCATTGCCTAGTCACAGCCTCAGTGTTACTCATGATTTTACATAATACTGCTGCATGCACTTCAGTCACCTCTTTTGGACATGGAAGACTCCTACCTTACTTAGTCGCTCCACATACAAAAGCTGGTCTGCAACTTTAATCATCTTTGTTGTCCTTCTCTAACCTTTGGCAGACGTTCTACCTGAGGTGAGCAGCTGAGCGTGATATGGGTTGTATGTATTGATTTTTGAAGATATGTTAATTCATGTTACTTATCTGCTGAACTGAAAATACTATCTTTCTGACACAGCATCAGCATCACTATAGAAATTCAGATAATATACTCTTTAAAGATAGAGAATAAAACTGCTAGCAGTCTAATTACTTGCAACATCAGTTTATTTAAAAGCTCTTAATTTCATAACATAAGAGAAATATCTATGAGCTAGTCTTTCTCATAATTTTCGTACAGAAATGTAGTGTTTAATGCACAGGACTATTTTATTAGGAAATTAATTTAGCAGGAAACATTCAGCTTTATTATTGCAAATAATTAATGGTTATACTGCTACACCGGCACCTGAGATAGTAGAGACAGTATTTGGCTCATGAGAAAGTTTTCTCTTAGTGAGATTTTGAAATTATCAGAACACAAAAAGTTAGGCTTCACTATTGAAGAGCTATATTCTTCTCTGATTTACCAGAAAACAGGTAACCAAAGCAAATCTTTTAAGACTATCTCATGATGGGTCCTTTAGGGCTCTAATTTCTATGGGTACTCAGCACTCAAGTTCACTTGAAGCAAGATCACTTCTTTCAGGTAAGATGAAGATAATGTTGCTTTCACAGAATGAGGGTGAAGAGTACTTTACTGAAGCTTGTGCAGTTAAGGAAATTATAACAGTTCTTAAAAACAGCCCTGAGGTTCATACTATTATTTTAGCACATTGAGCAGCTGTGTCTGAGTCAATTTAATCAGTGAATTGTATGTCCTTTGGCTCAATCATTACCCAAACTCTTTTAATTAATTAGCCCAATTCTGTTCTTCAAAGCAGTGGAAATGAGGCACAACCTGAGTGAAATAATTGTTATTACCTGATGGGACCCATTAAAAAAACTCCTGGTTTCTGGTAGAAAAGGCAAACCAAGGACCTCATCTTTTTTGCACACACTTTGAAGTTGAGCACCCTGCTCAGGTGTGCCCTGTCGGGGGACAGCTGCTCTCATCCCATTCAATCAGGTTAGATATATGGCACTTACTGCTTGTGGTTGTTACCTTTTTCCTTTCCTTACATTTCTCAGCCTCCCAAAACAACAAGAGGAGGGAAATAGAAACTTTGTATCTACTAGGTTTTTCTGGCCCTCATTTGTCATAGTAATACCTATTTTCTACTATAAAAAAATATTTCTCTTTTTTAAGGTAAAATTTAACATTTTTGCCTATATTCATATTTAAAAGTAGTTCAGGGCATTAGGAGTGAATCCATGAATTCAGACATTGGTGCTGAGGCACTGACATCTACCCCATCGTGGACCTACTTTGGCCTGTTCCCAAAGGCTCTGATGCCAATCCTGCACCCGCACACGTGGGTCAGAGCTATGGCCAGTCTTGGATTCAGATTCTCATGTCCCCAGTGGGGACTGGAGCTCAGCTGATGCCTGACTGGAGCAGAAGCACCAATCTAGTTAGTGTGGACCAAAACTGCTTTGAAGACTTAACCAACACATACCATAAGTGGTCATGGAGATTTGTCCCAGGATGGGTCCACTGCTGTAGACCACAAAGCAAACGTAGACTTGGCCTTTCTCTCCCTGCAGGTGCCTTCTCCATACCTGTACAGTGCTTCTAACCAGATGCTCTCTGCTCCTACCCTCACCGGTCCACACTCCCAGGTTTCTCCAGACACACCTCTGGCGTGGTTCCCACAGGGCTGTTGGGGTTGGGGATATCATTTCTGCAAACAGACCAGGTCAGCGTTCCTCTAGACTGGTTAAAAAAGGGTTTAAAACACAACCCCAAATTATAACAAAGTGGAAAATGAGACGAATGATTCATTTAACACTCTGCGATGAAAGCAGTCACTCAGCTGAGAGGGAACAATGGGAGTTTGTCCGCACTTCTCCATTATTGGAACAAACTCATATTTGTTCTCTTAACTATGGCAGTACTGCCATTTTCCAACCCCATATTCAATCGATGTTTTTGGCTTAATTCTCAGCTGGGGTGCTTTTTCCCCATCCCCCTTCCTTTCAATAGCCTCCAGTTAGCTAATAAAAGCAAGCCACCTACGCTGAGCTGTTTATTGTTGCCTGCTCCCTGTGCCGGTGGGATGGCAGCGAGCAGGGGATGGGTGATTCAGTGTTAATTAGACCTTTCCCACACAGCATGTTTCCCGAGTGCTGCAGTTAGGACTGACACTTTCAAAAAAAAAGCCCAGACTGGGGCTGCAGCTACAAAATACTGACAGAACAGCAATCCTTTAACCCTGCCTTTTTGTCTTTTCTCTTCCCAGAGCATCCCCATGCTGGGATGGCCTCTCAGGGTAGCAGTGCTGCTCTAATGGAGTGCTCCCATGCTGGAGAGCCCTGCTCTGGGCTGCCGATGTACTCTCCTCCTTTCCTGACCTCTCCACAATGGTTCCTTCCTGGTTTCTGCCTTTTCTTCCTTTCTTCCTAGCAGCGGGTTTTTGAATAAGGATAGGTTACATGCACTGTTCCTGCATCTGTCTTCATATGCTGGACTAAATGGACTATTGCTAACACGTTTGGATGGGACACTGTGACCACATTCACCTCTTCCCACTCACTGAGCATGAGAAAAAATAGGGTTAAACTTTTTTCCAAGGAGACTGAGATAGACTCAGAAAAACTTCTGACAGCCCAAATTCTGGCTTGCACAAGGAAACAACTTTCTCTGGCTGGTCAGTTTCACCAGATGAGTGAGATTTGTTTTCTCACTCAATTAATACCGCTTACAGATCGCCAGGTCAAATCTTCAGAGAATCCAAAACAGACTTTGCTGCTGATGGTAGCTTGTGATCCAACTGGATGGTAGCAAGAAGACTGGGACTAGTTCAGATTATTTTTTCCTGCTCTGTGCAATGGTCCTTGCTTCACCTACACCACGTCAAGAAAAAGCACTCTCCACAGTTCTTTGGTGACATTTCCCATGCTGCCATTGCTGATTTTATTCACCTTCTCTTCTATATGAGAAAATACCTGAGGGACTTGTCTTACCTTAAAGAGTGGTGGGTGATGGTTTTGCCAGTTTAATAGCTAGTACAGGTGAAATCCTTAATCCTACCTTTCAGGATTTAGTAAAGCATTTTATTCACATTTAATGCTTTGTTGAGGTCCACAGGCTCTATTCTCACCATCACACATACTGATCATGAAATTAAAGGTAAAATGTATGCCTTGATCCATTGTCATATATTAGGGCTTGATTATTTGAGCTCCGATCATCAAAAAAAATCCAGTAGCTCAAAGGGTCATTACTGATATCTTCCAAGATTTTGGTTTTGCAGACCCTTTGTGCTAATCTCTGTCTTCTCAACAGACACTTGTGATGAAAGAAGGATCTTTAGGATAAGATATATGGACCCAGCAGTCATTAGCTACTTGCCTAAACAACGTATCCTAGACCTTTAGATCTCCTAAAACAATAGATAAAGACTAGTTTTGCTTTCTAGATCCACTGATTTATTTTGTGTAGCAGCTTTAACAGCTCCACCTGGAATATGTAGGACATAAAAGTCTGAGTAGAGTATTTTCTCCATTTTTGCCTTAACTCCTTGATGAAGGAGACCTGAATGTAATGGATGAGGTATGTTGAGAATAGCCTGACTTTTAAATTGGGTCTGGGAATGGGGCTGGGTCTCCTAAAATGAATGAAGCCAGATGGCAATGGTGAACAGTAGGGTTCACCCAGCCTCTTCACAGCTCACTGCTCAGGCCAGACTCACAGCTTTTGTGGGTTAAACATGCCCACGTCTCCCATCCTTACCACAAGTGTGAAGTTCCTGCATCTTGGAACCACAGCAGGGAGCTGCCTAAACGTTTTATTGTTTTTAGTTTGCTTTGACTTTCTCTGTCAGTGGTCAGTCCTCCATGAGAGGAATAGGCGAGGGGAGGAGAGGCAGTGTGGTGGGTTGACCTTGGCTAGCCACCAGATGCACAAGGAACATCTCTATCACTCTGCCTTCTCAGATGGACAGGGGGAGAAAATAAGATGAAAAACTTGTGGGTCAAGATAAAGGCAGTTTAAGGAAAGAAAAGCAAAGGCTGTGCACAGAAGCAAAGCAAGAAAGAAAGTTTATTTTCTACTTCCTAATAGTAGGCGATGTCCAGCTGCTTCCTGGGAAGCAGGACCTTGGCAACCTCAGCACACTGGTTGCTTCAGAAGACCAACACTTTAATAATGAATGACCTCCCCTTCCTTTTAGCTGTTATTGCTGAGCATGACATCTTATGGTCCGGACTATCCCTTCGGTTGGTTTGGGTCCCAGCCTCTTGCCCAATCCCCAGCCTACAGGCCTTTGGGGACAAGGCGGGGTTGGAGAGGCAGCCTTGATGCTGTTTGAGCACTGCTCAGCAGTAGCCAAAACACTGGTGTGTTGTCAACACCCTTCTAGCTACCAGTACAAAGCTCAGCGCTGCAGGGGCTGCTGGGGGGGAAGTTAACTCCATCCTATCCAGACCCAGTACAGATGGCAAAGCAGCAAGGTTGCCTCTGTCTCTCCAGCAGTCATGGACAGGACAGGGTGACCCAGTTAAACCCCAAGTCCTCGCCAGCTGCCCCTGCCTGCCCGCCATAGCAGATGCCTAGCAGCCAGCTTTGCCCAAGGGGTCTCCAAATCCATGGGACCTAGACCTTTTGAGCCAGTGGGCTCAAAATTGTTCAGGGAGCCCCAGGTGCCCCACGCTGCTTTGTGCCCTGTCCTCTGGAAGGGCAGGGGGGCTCTGGTTTTTGAAGCCATCCTTAACACCTGGCATGAGGCCAGCTGCTCCCAGACCTGCCCTAGCTGATGAGGTCGATGCCCATGGTGCCACATGGCAGGAGAGTGAGCAAGAAACACAAAAGACAAAAATGTCCCCTTACACTCTCCTGTTTTGCAGGCGCCACACCAAATCTGACCTCCATTTAGCAAATACCCCTCCTGAGCTTTGAAATGAACCCCGTCAAGCCTTGATTGTCTGAAACTACTGAATTGCTTTTGCAAGTCATTCCCTTCTAGTTATCATAGAAAGATTACTTCAAATGCTATTGTTTTCACAAGTCTGAATATATATATTTTTAAAAGGCACAAGAAAGAACTCTATTACGGTTCCCAGACTGCATCACAATTTCACTTTATTGCTATTTAACTTTCAAATAAGACTTCCTGGAAGAGAGAATAGTCTTGGTGTTGCAGAAACAGATCCCAGCTGAATGCATCGTAATCACAAATGCTTTTTCATGTAAGCAGAATATATATCATCTCAATGGATCCCTGGTTTCAACTTGAAAAGAAAAATAGATAGTCTGATCCCAAGCTGTGTTCAAAGAAGAAGGATGTGTGAGCAGGCTGTGGCAAAGACATTAAAGAGAACTGCTATCATTCTGAGATTTGTCAGCTCATCTTTCACTTATGCATGGTGTCATTTATCACCCAGTTTTCATAAGAAGCTGCTATGTATTAATCTGTCCTAAAGCAATATTTTATGTTATCTGTCACTTAGTAAACACTGAAAGTAAACATGGATTTTAAAAACCAATTAAAATTGTGTAAGATCTTTCAAGGGGAAAAAAGGCAATAATTGGATAAATGCAATCAGGAAATTAAGCACAGATACTAATGGACACAAGTCCCCAGCTTTTATTTTAATAAATATAAAATATAAAAGAAGAACATAATAAAAAAATCAAATTTATTCCTAAGACACACTGAGAACCAAGGTTACTCCATGGTAAGGTGCTGAGATTACTGTGATCATGGTGAGAACCTGCACGCTCAGGGAACAGGCTGGAAGTATTTAGGAGGTGGCAGCTGTGGATAAGGCTCCTCAGAAGAGGTCACCGAAACAAGCTGCCTCCTGGGCAAAAGAGCAGTGCAGGCAGCAGAACTGCATATTAGACCTTCACTCCCAAAAACTACTGACACTTTTTATTCTCCTGTTTCACTCATATAATCCTGACTCTGCTGTCCTGTTCCTGGTTCATGCAGTCTCTTCTTGCTCGCTTTTTTCCCCTTTGTGTGCTTCATGCCTTCCCTATGGCCTATCATCCTTCTTTTTGGAAGAGAGCTATTCCTGTTCCCTTGTTTGCCTATTCTCGCTCCCATTCTCCTACATTTCTGTTTGGTCACTTTTTTCTCTCTCTGTATTTTGTCTTACACAAAAATAAGAGGGTTCACAAAGAGCACTAAATATTAAGGGCATCAATTCATGACCTTGTTCTTTCAGTTAAGTGTTTTTAATCCTAGGGAAGCCGAGAATAAAGCCAGAGGACAATCAAAAAAGCCATAAGGCAGGGATGGGCAACTAGCTGCCACAAGCAGTGATGAGCAATGTCTGCATCTGGACATACATATGGACTCATCAGTTATTAAGGGCCTTTTGTGGTGACATAATCTGGAAGGTTTATAAAATATCTAAAGAAGTCCCAGATGAACTGCAAGAATAACATCAGTGATGGTCAGTTAAAGCTCTGTTTTAGTTAAAGCTTATTCTTGTAGAGGAAGCAAATAACAATTAGGGCATGATGTATATGAAATAGATGTATTTTCACAGCGACAGGAAGGCATCTGCATCACCTTCAGACTACTTGAGGAATGCCAAACCTCACCCCAGGAAGCTGCAGTAGAGTCTGGGCCAAGGAGTGCACCTGGCCATATGTGTGAGCATATCAGCTGCATAATTTCCTTCATGCTGTATTTCTCCCCATTTCTTGTACTGACACAGTGATGGTGAACCTGTGCAGCATGCGACAATACTGCCAGTGACCCAGAGCCAGTGCTGAGGATGTGGCAAAGACTGGAGGAGGCCATGGGAACAGCCCATGCCTACCAGCACCATTGGAAATAGTGTTGAGGAACATGCCAAAATACTATCACCAGCTAGGGTTAGAAAGAATCAGACCAGTTATTGTCTGCACCCCATCCTAAAATGCCTACATACCTTTTCATTGCAACATTTGGCTGAAATTATATATATATTAGCATAGGATGATAATGTGGTTCAAGAGATACAGTACTTACTTGTGTGTCAAGATTCTCATTCAACCTCAGAGCTGTAAAGAGCAGCAGGGATGGGGAGCTGTGGGGAAGGCTTGTAGAACATCTATGAGGGTTGCTATAACTTCTTTTAATAATCTGTTTCAGGGTGTATCTACATGAGTGTTGTAATTTGAAACATGTGTGCACTTTTGAAAGAATTATCCTGATCATGATGCACTGTGGGCACACCTTGGAGCACGTGAACTAAATTAATGACAAATTAAATTAAATGAAAGGTTGTCATCCAGGAAGTATATCTAATATGCTTCAGGCACTAATGGCTATTTGGGGAGTAGAGTAGAGCTACTCATAAGTAAAACCACTGTAAATTGTGTAGTGTGGATGTTGGGTCCTCACTAGCACCAGGTGTTTCACTCCCCAGACCTGAAGATCTGACTGCTCTGGGCTGCTTCCTAACATGGACGTAGCCTGAGTCCCCCACTGAAATACTGCAAGGGAAGTAAAATCTGCCATTTTTCATGGGAGACCAGTCCCAGCAGTCTTTCTTTAAGAACACAAAAATGTGAAGGTAAAACCCATTTATAACCAATGAAACATGACAGCTATAGAACCTACTCTTCTGCCATTTGCATCTGAGGCTGCTTCTGTAGCATAACTAAAATGTTTCTGGGAACCTCTGGTATTTAGGCCAAGCGGCACAAAACTACAAAAAATTTTTCCCCCTTTTCAGGCAAGGTGGCCACATCATGACTACTTTTTGGGAATGGTTTGTCCTAACTCCCAAACCATGCCTGGGAATTGTTTGGGGAGTGCTAGGTGGCTCATGAACAGAAACCACTCTTACAATTTACACATTATCTGGTTTTTGATAGTTACTTTACTAGATATTACTTTACTTTTATATTTTTATATATATATGTATTTACTTTACTAGAATAAACATAGTCCAAGAAATCTTGGATCAAGAGGTCCACCAGAGATCTAGGTGGACCTAAATCTGTAGAGAACAGGAAGTGCAAGGTCTAGTCATGCAATACTTTCAGTTTATGACTTTATCTTAAGTTGATTGTGTGAGACAAGGTGTTCCTCTTAGATGTCCAGCTCTTGGCCATCAGTTCCTGCATGAGAATCTCAGCTTTCAGTACCAAAAAAAGATTTCAAAGTTCATAGCTCTTGAAACAGACCTGAAAGTTTCAGTGTGTCTAAAGGATACTAGAGAGCAGGAAAGAAAGAAAATAAAATTTTTTTTAAAAGTCTCCTGATCTGAAGGAAAGTAACTCACCACTTAAAAGTTTTTGATGTTATTAGTGCTAGTATTTGGAATCAAATGTAAATGAATGAGTGGGAAAAAAAAAATTACTCTTAATATTAATCATTTGATATTTCACAATTGTTTATTCCAAACTAGAATGTCAAATATTCCTGAAAGTCCTGTGATATGAAAGGATGGGCATTAACTCAGATCTGGAGGACTTGGCAAGTCTCAGCTGGGTCCATCTTCAGGAATGAGAAAAGCAAAGACACATGTCACTGGTGTCAGTTCTCACCACCACTTCGCTCCCCCTGTGAATCATCCTTTCAGCTGCAGTCAGAAAAAAGAATATGTTTATTTAACCCTCTGTTATAACCATTTTTTATTTTTTGTTCTATTAATCTGAGGCTGAGTAGTTCAGAATTGAATTAAGGTTATCATCACAAGATAGTATAAAGCACTCTGGTGATTTATTCCCTAACAGTGGACTTCCTCGCCTGTGAAAAAGCATCATTTCAGGGACCTCGCCATAAATCTGACACAGCTTTCCAATAGATTTGAGGGACTATTCTTCTAGCACCTTTCCAATGCAGTGGAACAGACTCCAGAGCAGGACAACATGATTTGCTGCCCATGGAAATCTTGCCGTTGTCAAGACGCTGGAGAGGTGGGTTCATCTCTCCTATTACAGCTGATCAAGCAGCAATTAAAGATTTCTTACAAGTCCCAAGCTGCCACCTGACTGTGATTTAGCTCCCTGGGAAGGAGGCCAGTCTCCTGCATGGGAAGTACACGTTGGTCCTGCTGGTGCCATTGTACTGTTCCCTTTCCAGCCCCTTCCACACCCGCCACTTTGGTGCTGTCACGAATCACAACATAACACTCACCTGAGGACCACAATCTGAAAACTGATCCCTTTGGCAACTGTCCTGTTTGTGAGTATAAAATAGGTGGTCTCCATCGAGACAAATATTTATACTTTTAAACTGCAAAATATTAAGGCAACAACTGGAATTTTGCTAACACTTAATGCTTATGAGTTGCATATACAGTTGTGAATTTGTTGCCTGTTTTTTCAATGAATTATCCACTAATTAAGGTTACCAGATTAGAGAAGTCCTCACTTCCCCTGACTAACAGGCCTACTTCAGTTTGTTCAAAGGCTTTGTTCAAAAGGAGAGAGAATAAAGGATAAAAAGCAGAACTGCAAACAGACCCCAAGAGTTATAAAACATGACATTTTATTGTAAGTAATAAAGTCAATGTACAAAGCAAAGATAAATGTTAAATGGTATAGTTATGCATTTTGTTATCTAGGCAAATATTTTTAACTGTCAGTTTTGTCAGTAACTCAACACAGGTTCTGGCTAACCACCTCCTTGAGACAGAGAAGATATTTCTTCTGTTCATAAGCACCACTTTTCACATGACTTATCACGCAATCATACTTTCAGCCATTTCCTCCAGTGCATTTAGTTACAACTCTCACAATACAACACGGGTATTTTGCTTATGGTGCGTTATATTGCTGTTAAACTATACACATTGGTTGCTGTGATTTTTTTCCTTTCAATTCTGCATTTTAATCAGCTTTCCACACATGTAACATCAGTCCTTCCACTCATACTGAAAAAATTCCCAAGTTACCTTTGCTTTTCATGGTCTGTCAATCTTGGACCCAAAATTTCTTGAATATTCAAGTGATATATGACTCTGTGACTGTGTGAGTATATATATATATAAACATTTCTAAATTCATAATCTCTAACAATGTGGCTTTATTCCCTAGCCTAATTCCCTATATCTAAGTAAACATAATTCTAGGCTTTACGTGTAGTAAGGCTAAAATCTAAATGTTTTAATTTGCACCTGTCTTGCTTCACTGCTACATTTTAAAAACAATTAACATAGCAAGTGGGAGAATATTAAATAGTCAGTGCAGGTTAACTTTTTATGTTAATGTTCTTATATTTTACAAAGTCAGGAGCATGTATTTAAATGTAATATTGCTGCAGTGTTGGACAGAACAGACAGTTCTTTTAACATCTCACTTTAAATTTCACATAGACATCAAAGCTGCCACAGGGAGAAGGAAGGGTTAGATTCATCCAGTACCAGCATTCATCTGTCCTGAAGAGCATCAGAGCTCAGCTAGTATTCACGGGTGCCCAAAGGACTTTAAAGAGCTGGTTTGCTTGAGCTGATCACCCCATGGAGGACACCGATGGCAGATGTGTACTGGATACACAGGACAGTTTGGAAAGTGAGTTTTTCCTTTGGGTTGTACTCAGAAACATGGTATTTTATTTTCTCACTTTAGTATTTTTTAGTATTCAATCTTCTTTCCTATCTCTCTCCTAGTATGATGACTCTCAGCTCGCTTATTGCATTCCTTCTTCCTTTCCTGTGACATAATTGTCTCTTAAACTATGTACCTAACTGTATTATCAGCCCCTAATATCCCATATGCATATATTATCTTCCGGTATCATCCTTTCACAGTCTTTGGGGCAAGGACCAGTTTTTATGTCTGTATTAGTACAGGACCCTGCACCGAGGAGTATTGCATGTCACCGTGTACCGTATGTGTTCCCGGAGGCTACCCAGGCTGCCTGGTGAGGACTATGCAATGGACTGACCTGCCCATGCCACCATCACAGTCTGTATTAATATCTCTTGGAAAACCCAACATTTGTATTCTGGTCATTTGATCACTTGATTGATGCATTCAGTCCCACTCCGCCGGGCTCCTTTTAGTCCTTTTCATCCTGAAGAACCTTTTTTCATCATTTGTGCTAGAAATTACAGTTCTGACCCTTTTTTTCTCTGAGTCTTTGCATTAATTTGCAAAATACATTTTGGTTTCTCTCTAAGCTTACTCGTTTTACGAGCTGAAGAGCTGCTGCTAACACCATCACTTCCTTGACTCGAGTGCTTTTAAAATTTTAGTACTTCCTACTTTGCTGTCCATATTTCTATCCATTGATGTTGGTTCATCCTAAGGATCTTGTTACTTGCTAAAAGCACATTTAGAGATTTCCCAGTGACCTCTTATGCTTGCTCTGCTTTCACCTTTTACAGTCTGTAGCCCAGATAAGATACTCAGGACTCGGAGTCCTGTTCCTATAAATGTCTCTCAGGTTAAAAAACTTACCCACTACTTCTTAACATGTTAACCCTAACGATGTCCCATTAAACCTCTGTCTTCTGTGCTCACTGGAAGCATTTCACAGAACAGTACTGCTAGTGGTAGGAGTCATAACTCAAATACATTCTTAGTTTTAAGGACATGAATTGTCCCATCCATTACAAGAGAACGTTAATTCAGCTATCATAGCACTTCACAGCTTTTATATATGGATAGACAATTCTTTACAACTCTGTTTAATGTCATTTAGCACCTCTGAATTGACACTGTGAAAGTTTTTTGGTTCAAATTAATGCTTCTGTTGTGCTCCTACTGCTGTCTTAAATGAAAATATGTTTTTCATATTAGAAATAGGTTTGTCTACTAGAAATAGGTTTTATTTACTAGGTTTTATTTACTAGGAATTTATTTGGAATAGGTTTATCTGGACTTACATCATTCATACCACCAAAATAAATACCCTCTTAAATTATCTTTAAAGCATGGCATCATTTTTAATATATATTTTTTAATCATGAACAGATGAGTGCAATTATTATTCACTTCTGATTTTCTCCCATCATAACAACTATTTACAACTATTAACTGCATTAAGTCACTCCGAATAAGACTTCATCAAACTAAGAAACAATGTTTTTTGTGACTGAAAATCATAATGAAGAAATGCTGAATAACACAGAATTTGTTGTACGTTCAGTTATCAAATGTGACAAATTATCTTCAGATACAGCAATGCAAATGGAAGTACAGGTGGGGCCAAAGGTCCCTTCCAACCCAATTTGTTATATGTTCAGTTATAAAATGTGACACATCATTATCTTTAGATACAGCAATGCAAATTGAAGTACAAGTGGGGCCAAAGGTCCCTTCCAACCCAAATTAGTCTATAACCCAATGTAGGCAGAGTAGTTTCTTTTCTTATGCTCCTTGCATAGGGGCCATTCCCAACTATTTTCTTGTGTCCGGCTCAGCTTAAAAACAGTGTATCTGCCCACCAAGTTGGGAGGACTCTCTTCTGCTTCTAGCTTCGCCATCTGGGCGAGCTGTGTGTGGTAAGGAATATACTTACTGCTTGTATCATGTAGGGTAGAAATGCAAAGTCTTTGATGATGAGTCTCATCTCACTTAACTTTAGATGTGTGCAGCTTCTTTGGCTTCCTTGACCTGAGCTTGGTGCCTAGCCTTCCTTTGCCACCAATGGAGAGAAGCAAGCATTTTCAGGGCATGAGTCATCTTATCCTAACACAGACATCTGAAGTAAGTCAGACAAATTTCATCCTGTTGGCTTTCTCTCTACTGCCTAGAGGCAGTCAAATCCATCCATCCATCCATCCATCCATCCATCCATCCATCCATCCATCCATCCATGCAGCTGGAGAACCCCATCCATGCCATTCTTCCTGAAGAAATTCTGAATTAAGAAATTCTGGCTCAACACCTGCCCAGTCTTGGATGGAGAAAAGTGGTCACTGCCTGCATTTTAGGTGAGAAACAAATTTTGATGGCTTGGAGTTAGGTACGTTTTGAATTCCCAGCACCTGCACACCTTGTCTGTATCATGTGCAGCATTTGCAAGTCACCCTGTTGCAGGATGGGCTAGATTGTTCAGAATTCACAGCCCTGGACCCTTGGGCATGTCTCAGAAGTACTGTGCCACTGTGGCTAGAGAAGCCAGGATCCACCAGACATCATTTCCAAAATGTACCATATTTTCCATGTTGTGCTGAAAAAGCCCAGTCAGTACCATGTCCATCTCCTTAAGAATTTATTCTTTTTGGAATATGTTAACTACACTGCATTCACTAAGATTTGCGGAGGTGGGAGGTCTTTGGTATGAGTACAGTGCTGGAGCTTTTTCGTCTCCCTCACATCTACACATGTGTTCTGAGATGTGATCAGATGCAGTTTATTGTATGACTGAGATTTCATTACCTCTCTCAGCTGAATGAACTTGCAGTGCACTTTGATGCTACGCTAGCAAATGAACTGTCTCTAAAACTGAGAATCTGCTCTGAAACTTGCTTATAGACGACAGCTTTCTGGTTTTCTTTTTCTGAGAACCGTCCCCCTTTCCTGACAAAAACAGCATGGTCAAAGGCCTCAAAAAATAAGTAATTTTTTACTCTAGGTTTTTCATGCAGATGTCTAATCTGGAGATGAATTGGAAGAGTATGCCTAAATTATCTTCTCCCCCTCTGCCTCCTGCCCCTTCAATTTTTCCAAGCCAAAGAACTATTTTGCTATTTGTCTTGGTATTTTGACAGAAGAAAGAACAGATGTGAAAATTTATGTTTATTTGGTCACAGTTTTTTAATGCTTCAGTATAGATGGATTTCTCAGAAAAAGAGAAGAGGAACCAGAGCACAAAGCAGCTCAGTGAGCATCAGTGCCACAGTGAGATAATTTGGGCTATAAATAAGCAGTGCTGTTTTGTCTGGCATATTCATTTTGGTGACTCTGTTTCAAAAGGTAGGCCAGAAACCAGGGTCATTCAAGAATGGGTCATTAAAATCACTGAATTAGAGATTTCCAGGTGAGGACAAACTGCAGAGACTGAGCCTCTTATTTCTGGAGAGGCAACAGAGGGGCACTGCCCTGGGGCTGTACAAAGTTATTTTTAATAAATTAAAATTAAAAATTTTAAAAAATAAAATAAATCTGGGGATCTGACAGGGCTGCTTTGGGTACCTGAGTTCACTACTATAAAATGAGCTCAGGGATGGACTTGTCTGCTTTTACAGTAACAAGCCCGGCGTTGGCATACCTGCCATTGGTAATTACACAATACTGGTTTTTTGCTGGGCACCTTAGCTTTTTTAGTACAGATCCAGCAGCTCTTTGTTGCCATGTTTTGTTTTCCTTTCTCACTGTTTTGCCTCCATGTTTTACCTCCTGCAGGCTGCTAAAACCACACACTGGAGGCAAAATTATTAATTTCTTCCCATGATGCCTACTGATGCTAG
Organism: Chionis minor; assembly: GCA_013398295.1. NCBI lineage: Eukaryota > Metazoa > Chordata > Aves > Charadriiformes > Chionidae > Chionis > Chionis minor. The sequence goes on along the minus strand of VZSF01011123.1, from coordinate 81,046 downwards.
ATCTGTTAATGATTTGTATTTTTGTTACATATCCAGCAAATGCGTAGGGATCCATTTTGCAAAGAGGGAGCTGAGATACAGCTATTAGAGTAAAACAATATGCATTAATTTTGAGTACCGAATTAGAGATAGTTTGGACCTTATTTTTTCAGAGCACCATCTAACACTTTCTAACTCAAGCAGCACACCTGGGTGTTTTGTGCTTTGATAGACCTGATCCCAGGGTCTTAAATATCACAGAAAATGAGGAACATACCATTTTTGACCACGTGTGAAAAGCTCACCATAGTTTTGCACAGGAGCGTGGTGGCAGAGGCAGTGACTGTAGCTGATTCTCCACAGCAGCCTTAACCATCCTTTCTTCCTCCAACAGGCTCCTGCAACTTCTCCCACTGTCTTTAGTAAATGGTGCAGAGATCTTCCAAGGAGCTCTCTCCTCCACCACATGTCCAATATTTATGCCTTAAAAAGTTTAATTTTGTGTTTTGACTGAGGAGGTGACATTTGGCCGAAACAATAAGTGATCATATAATTGAAAACTTCAAAATAGAGTGCCCAAGAAAGATGTAATCACTTTGCACTGACAAACTCAAATCTAGTATTTCTTAGCTCTGAAGTGCTTAATTTTTGTTTTTTCATTTAATTTGTTCACACCATATTGTTTCCATCACGATGGGGTGCTGGTGTTGGATTGCCTGCAGGCAACTGAACTGCAGCTCCTAGACCAACTCCTGCCCTACGCGGGTCACCATGGCTGGGCTGGGACACCCTGGCCGTCATCCCTCATCTGCCAGTTGGAAGCACGAGGTGGGGACAACTGAGGTCTTCAGCCCTCTGCCATGCTGTCCTCAGTGTCCCAGTGTCCTCACCCAGTCAGTTCCAGTTTCTCCCTGACCTAACTTTCTCCTACTTTCTCCCTCTTCCAGCCTCGGTGTCCCTACATGGACATTTCCCATCCCTGCATCTGCCCAGGACAAACTGGGAGCCACGATGGGGGTGAATGTCTCCATCGTTCTGCAGGGAAGGAGACCTGGAGACCTGGCTGCACAGAGCAGCCACCGCCAGGTGGATTTCAAAGGATAGGAACCCATTAAGCTCCCAGACCTTTATTGAAGTTGGAGAGAGTGGAAATTTGTCAGGGATTGCAGCTAGATCTGCACAGATTTCCCCACTTTGGCAATAGGTACCAGTCTGATGGAAAACCCACAGGTCCCAAGACCCTGAACCAGAGGGCCTGAGTTTTTTAGCTCTTTCTCAAAATGAGACCATGGGATTTTNCGGGTTGTTTTCTTCATTCTCAGAAATGGCTAATCTGCTTTGCAGGAAACCTTCGGAAAAAAAGTTCAGCTCCAGGCAGGCATGCAGCACTGACATTTTCAGCCTGAAGCGTTCATGTCTGACAAAGTTAGAAGCAACAGAAAACAGGGTATCTTAATAGGAAATACCAAACTTAATAATAGGAAGCTGTATCACCTCTGCCTATTGTAATGAATGATCCAGAGAGAGAAGGTAATTTAAAGGACTCTCATTTGCCCTTTCCCAGAAGACATGAACAAGGCAACATTAAATGAAATGGAAAGGCTAAAGGGAAATACTTCTCACATAGCATGCAGCACATGAAATTCACTTCCACAGGATAATGCTGAGAACAAGAATTTAGCAATTCACAGAAGAGTCAGTTGCACATAATAAGAACATCTGCGACTGCGTTTGGTAGAGGACATTTATAGAGGACATTTTTCTTCATGCTTGAGGACATATGGCAAGTGTTAACTGCCTGAAGAACCTTCCCTTAGAGACTATCTGGCCACTGTCAGTATCAGATCTGCTTCTCCGAAGCATTCAGCATTACTTTTGAATATATTTTGACTATGAAGCGTTCAGACCTACCAGTCCATTTATGCTGACCTGAACAGTCCATTTGTCAGATCCAGAAAGGCAATTCCGAGGACCCTGATGAGAAGTCTTGCTCTTTTAATTCTATAATTTTCCCTATTTTGATAATCTTTTGGTCTTTGTCAAACACTGGTGGGTGGGTGGTGGGGTTTTTTTCATTTTACAAGCAATTTAAAGAGACATTAATTGCTCTGTTTAAATGACAAAACATTTTTGTTTGTGACTTTGGATCCTCTCATGAATGAAATACTTACAGCTTTAACATTAATGTTGAGTGTTCCAAGAATAAATTGAAGCTAAAGTTATTTATTTAAAATATAACCTCTTTTCTTGATCACTATCTCACCAATGGTTTTAAATTGTAACATACATCCTATTCAGCAGCCATTTTATGATATAATGCATTTCAGAGGAAGAAAAGTCAAAACCACCTTTCACAGTGATCATCTAAAGCCAGAACACTCTTTAATTGCCGGGATGCCAACAGATATTTGCTGTCACTTCTCTAAAATACTATGGAATGTTGTCATCAGTGCTACAGATGACTAGCAATAAAACAAACACTATTATCTCCCTTAGAAGCTCTTCACCCTGACTAGTCTGATATGATGAAAATGTACAGGCATTTTATTTGGAATTTATTCTGAGCTACAGATAGATGGCTCATTGTGTCCGTGCAATAACAGGCTTTGTTTAAGCAGGTTACATTTCCTTTGAACCACATCAGCTTATCACACACTAGCTGTGAATTCAAGATAAAAATCTCTCACCATTTGTGCATATAGTGTTCTTTATCTGGTAAACCCCTAACTGCAGCTAACAGTGGTTACGGATAGCCTTATTCTTCAAAAATTCAGCTGGGCTGGAAGTAATCTGAGTAATGAGTTTGTCTCATTAGAATATCTCAGTGTTCTTGTGGGCCTCAGAATGAATACTTGTGTACAACTCAGGTTAGATATAAATCATATAAATATTACCAAAGTACCACCTTATTATTGTTATCAAACTTTAAAAAAAAACCCAACCAAAAACAAAACCAAAAAAAGCCACAAACAAATGGCAGAGCAGAAATGGCTTTACATATCTGGGATTTTTATCTAGTTTTAGATTTATGAGGTTTTTATGTGTGATATTGATCAAAAATTGATAGAACCAGAACAGTTCATGTTTCTGTCATAGCCTCTGTTTCTTCAGCTGTTGGGGCAGAGGGCTACGTAGTCAAGTGGAAAAGCTCTCCTCTCCTGGATCAAAAGTTGCGTGTTACTTTTGATTTTGACAGGACACGTAAACAGGCGTATGCTCAACCAGTGCATGCTGTGTCTCTGTGCTTGCTGCAATCCCCACTGAAGTCACTTGGGCACCTGGAAATGAAGAGTCAGCTGGTGACAGCACTGAAACTGTAAAAGAATGACCAAAACCCCACAAATTAATGACATAAAGGCAGTCAGGGGAAAAAATGTTGTTCATGTTATAGGGTCATTACAGCTCATCGATTTTTTTTAGTGACAGAATCCACCAGTTTGTGCCAAAAAAGGAAATAACTTGCCTATCCATTCTTCCTGTGGGGCTTGAGGGGTTTTTTTTCTGTACTGAATGATCATCATAGTAATTCAATTCACTGGAGCAAAGCTGAGTAAGTGCAGCAAGAATGCTGAGGCTACAAAAAGCTTCTGCAGGGCTATGTAAGCACCAGCAATATGGGTACTGCTTCACTGCTGAGAGAAAAAAAGTAAGATGGAAGCAAATGGAAAGGACAATAAACTGGGAGAGGACTGGTGCAATCTGATATTTTGCTACTTCATGTTACCTGGTCTCTCTCTCATGTCTGAATTGTTTGGTATTTTCTTTAATTGGCAGTAAAGTTGATTGATTGAATTTTAAAAATGTTAATTATACTGACATTTAATTTCTTATTCTAAGTAGATGATCCAAAATATCTGGAGGAAAAAGGATACAGAATTAACTTACAGTACTAATTCTGTCCAAAAGTTCTTTTCAAGATATATGAAAGGGGAAATAATCAAGAATATTTCACAGACAATTCCATATATATATGATAAGTACCTCTGGCTACTGCTAAACTTCTATACGTGTGAGTATGTGTGCATATATATGTGTGTATATACATAAATTTGTATCTATATGTGGATGAGTATATATACCTTTATACACATAAGATGTGTGAAATGACTGGAAAGCCAGATGTTAAATTTTATGTGGGAGACATTCTGCCTCTGAAAACCTTTATTTTCTTTCCAAACTATCATGAACAGCAGTCAAGGATAATTATCTGATGCTAAAGTGATGCCAATGGGAAAACAGAAGCAAGAATTTTCCTCTTCAGTTGCAAAAATAGGCAGAATGATGGATATATTTCCATTTTTCCTGAGGTCCTGTCTCCTGGCTGAAGAGGTTCTCATGGCTGACCATTTAGCTCTGCTACTGTGGAGTAATTTGCTGCCCTTTCGATTAAGGCAGTCCACGCATTTGTGAGGCTGCAATGTGAATTACACAAGAAAAATCATCTCGGCTAAAAACAGCGCACACCAAGTATATTTTTGGCATGACTGTTATTGACCCAAATGATTCCAGCCTTCTGGGCTGTACAGAAACAAGGAGTTGACTGGAGCAATAAGGTTCATTAGGGCAGAAGAAATGAGCAGGCACAGAGGGGACCACTGAGGTCAGATCTACCCGTGTGCAGGCGTATAGAGTTAAGATATACAGAATGAAACCAAATAGGTTGAAATGGCTTTGAAAGCTCTGAGAACAGCTGGGAAACGCTTCGTCTCAGGGGATGCATCTGACTGTGCTGTGAAAGGTTTCTGGTCTGTGGTGGCCCCTGAACTTGCAAGCAGCAAGTGAAAATGTTACGACCACTCCCGTATGCTTGCCTTTATGTTTCTCTTTCTCACACTATATCTTAAAGTGCCCTCTCTTTCAGGCCACCAGCCTTCAAAACAAACCTCAAGGTGAGGGGTGGCAGGGCAGCAGCTGCCGGTGCCACGCGGCTTTGCTGGGCTGGTGCGAGCTGTCCCAGCTGCTCGCCTGTCAGCTTGGCTTCTTCATTGTGCAGATGTGAACGTCAGGTCGCATCCCCTTCATTTTTCACAGCGGATTTCTGCAGAGATAGACGCATGCGTCAGTGCCGTGCCGTGCCGTGCCGTGCCGTGTTGTGCCAAGCTGTGCCATCATGGGCAGGGTGGTCAGGAGGCAGCGCAGGCAGTAGCTGTGCACAGTTGAGCGAGGGAGGTGGCAAAGCCACCCCAGGGAGCGGGTGACGGGCACCTCGTCCCTGCCAAGGACTGACACTCCTGAGCGCTTTCTTATCACCAGCGACCTGTCCTCCAGCTACTCAGGGTTGCTCCCTATTTGAAACTGTGTTCAATGAAAGCAGTTATTCCACTTGCCTTTGCCCACCGCGTGCTGGCTGTTAGGCAGACATCAGCATATACCAGTTTACAAAACTATAGCTCCATTAATGCCAGTTATGTTGCCTGTGGTTTAGAGTAATACAAGCAAAATCATGTTTGGGACTCAGGATCCAGTTTGTAAAGGCTCATGTGTCTTCACAGAAAGGGACCTTACAGGGCAAAAATGCTGCCCAGTGCCCCAATGGGCAGCTCAGATGTCATTTCCCCAATACAGCTGTCTTGTTTGCACTGAAAATCCTGATAACAAAAGGCATTTATGGAAGCATCAAGAAACTTAAAAGAGAAAACCAAGCCTTTATATCACTCCTGATGAATCTGCATGCTACCACAAGATGTCTTGCCGCTGCTTCTGATTTTACATGACTTGCAGCCACCCCACCCCTGCTCAGTCAGTAGTGCTTCAGGATCAGCACATCAGCTGGGATAAACCAGCACAAAATCATTCACCTCAGTAAAACTATGCCAGTCTGCATTCACCATCTGGCCTAAGGCAGTTATTATGTCTCTTATGTCAATAGTTACAATTTTAGTTCAGTTGTTTTTACTTATCTGTGACATACCAGCTGCTAGACACCACAGCTTGTTTTATTTTTGATTCTTACTGCATATGGTAAAGTGCCTGGGTATTTTCAGTACAGTTTGACAAACGCCAAATGGTCCAGTCTTACAGATGGATAGCACGATTCCACCAGCCTGTATAGAAGAAGTATATTAGGTCAAACAGAGGTTTGCTTTGATTTTGTTTACTGTATGCTACAGTAACCTGGATTTGAACAATTTTGCTTCAGTGTAAGCTTTGTATCTGACTGCGTGGCCTCATGGAGTCTATAGCCTTTTACAAGGTGAAAGTCAGCCTCTGCAGAGAGCTTCCCCACCATCACCAGGAACATACCAGTCAGTCCTAGTTTCCAGATTTGTCCATCACACAAGATTTTAATGCTGCTTTTTGTTTCCCCACTAATACTGCCATTGAAAATTACACTTTTTGTGGTAGGTGAGAAACCTGCCAAGCATATTATTGCCATAACTTTTATAATGATAATGAAAACATGCTTAAAACACCGTTGTGCAATTTAACTGTTGACAGCATTCTTCATACTTCCCAGGAAAATGTCTGTGATCTAGGACCACCTGCCTCAAGGGCCCCCTTGGACATGTCTACACCAAGGAAAGATAAGGCCAAGGAAAAATCCCTGCGTCTGAGGGCAAATGGCCCAGGGTTCTGAAATGGTCAAAGTACCCGACGTGATGCTGGGGCTACATGGTAACCTGTCGGACGGCGTTTCATCACATCAAACTGAAAGTGCGTGTTGCACTCTCTGGGGCAGGGTAAGAATACAGGTTTGATGGTTTATCCGAAGAAAAGATGTTTAAGTGCAAGAGATTCCTACACTCATACAATTCCAGCCTCTTTTGCAGATTAACCCAGTTTTGGGACGTAGGAAGGTCTTTGCTTTTTCAGCTCTTTGCCATCATTTCCATAATGAGCTGCCATCTTTGAATTTGTAGGTGTAATAGCTAGTTTCTGCTTATTTTTATCATTTCATTGCAATTTAAGAGACGGGATAAAACTGACAAATCAATCCCAGAAGAAACAGCCATATATCAGCAGTGTACAACTATGCTGATGTCAGCAAATCCACAGGAGGATTTCAATAATAAGAGAAATGTATGAACAATAAGAGAAATAAGGGAAATATGTTCATTAAGGTAATTTCCCTGAAAATAGTTATTGCTTGAAGCAATATAACAAATTATATTTTGTTTAGAGCTCAATTCAAAGAAATTATTTACTGATTCCTATGAGGGTTCCGTGACTTTAAATTAAATGCAATATGGTCTGAGTCTGTGCCCAGGAAGTTAATGGCTAAACAGAGTAATTCAGCCTGGCTCTCACTGACATTAAAAGCATTTCACATTGCCCTGACTGTTTCAAGAAGCCAGACTTCTGCCAGGCTTGAGAATTAGAAATTGTACTTTTGTGCATTTGGATGAAGTCCAAAAAGTATCCCAATACCAAGTAATTTTTAAGCAGCTTAAGGCAGCTTTACATGACAAGAACAGTGGAAATGCTCATTAGAGCAAAAGACTATGAGGTGCAACAGCTCCAGAGATGCAGACTGTGGCCCCAAAGTCATAACAGCATCATGCTGTTCTTACCGATTCCCATTCTTGCTATTTAGCTACTTCCCAAGATGAGAGATAGCCTTAAGTACCAATACCGCTGGGACAGAGTCAGATGTGGTATTCGTGACTTGGGATTCGGAACACAACTGATAAGAGAATTTCTCTTCCAGATTTGTGTGGTTTTGCTTGCAAATTAAAGCAGTTCCAGGGAGCTTTCCAGACAGTGTGTCCTGCTCATCCCTACTAGCAAATTGTTAGAAGGGTCCCTGGTATGGTTCTGGTCCAGGCCAGCAGGTACCCAGCAGCCCCAGGCACCATTTTGGAGTCAGCATGGATCAAAGCCATCTACGACAGCCAGCAGTTTGGATAGCACTCTCCCATTTTGGCACATCCTTGAAAAGCATCTCATGCTGAGGCCATTTTGCACTAGTTTGATTTATAAGCATAGATGTAGACATAAACTGGTGTACAAATCAAGAGTCCCATGCATTGTACCTGCAGGTCTTCCTCTCTCTTGATGTTCCAGCCTGATGTCTGTACCTTGTAAAAGCCCATACAGTTGCAGACTGAAAATCAGACTCCTCCCTGAGGGTGTTTTGGGGGAAAGCAGCATATCGTGAGATGTGATAGAAATGCACAGACCCGTGCTTTACCCCTGCTTATGCACTAACGTCATGCAAAGGCCTTCAAACTGAAAGGACAAACTAGCAGTGCTACTTTGGAAACACCTCCCAGAACCAGCTCTGCGCAAAGGAAAACATGAGGTAATAACATACCACAAACAAGTCTATCAATATTGTTATGAATATGTAATGAGTACTTTCAAATCATAACACCAAAACAGATTTGGTAAATATGAAGAAACCTTTCAAACATCATGGAGGATTAAAACAATCCTGCAAAATCTGTATCTTTTTGCAAATATTGAAAAATCAGCTATATTACATGGTGAATGAGTAGAGTAAGAAACCCCATAATCAAAAAGAAAATCAAAAACCACTCTTTTCTTTCAGCCTCTTTGAAATGAAACAGAGCCAATTGCTCAGAAATGTTTCTTGTGAGCTGTGTTGAAGTGGCAGTGATTTACATTTGAAGTGTCCGTGTCTTACAGTTCCAAAAATAGGCATGCATTTAAAACTGAATTTAAGTGGTCATGTCATCTTCTGAATTAGTAAATTTTTTTCAGTATTGCTCCCTTCTCTGCTCAGATGCAAAGCCAGTCAGTTGCAGAGTAACTTTTGCATAAGTAGATTGAAATAAAAAGATGCATGCGTGCTCATAAATGTCAGGCTCTGGTTTGCTTACATTTCTGCCTCTCTCAGGCTAGATTCCTGAATGTTTCAGTGCCCAGTATGAAGAACCTGTCCTCTAGAACTGCAAATTGAAACTGCCTTTGATTCCGTAATAACCTGCCTAGACTCTACATCTTTCTGGAGAACTGCATCCAAAAAAAAAAAAAAAAAATCTGACAATATAACAAAGAGAATAGAGAATAGTATAAGAACACCTCAAAGTCTGGAAGATGTTTCCTAGTTGCTTCTGCAGACTGAGTAAGTCTTACAAAGCTTAATAGAGTTTCTATCATATTCTAAAGACTGAGAGAAAAGCTTTGATGAAAAGGGTATTCTTTGGTAAGCAATTCTTTGCTAAGTTCTGTATGTTATTTTGTGCAATTTCCTCTGAATTTTAATCCTGCTTTAATGCTGAAACTCATGGGAACTTACAGCAGTAATGGGAGCAGGTTGCACTGTGGAGTGCACACAGGCTCCTACTCTCAAATACGGCTCTTGCTCTACCCACATGTTGCAGCGCTCAGGCTAACAGACACTGCTGAGAACGAGCAAGAATTATTTCCAGCGCATCGTGGATGTAACACAGTTAGTCTGCTCCTGAACATTTGTTGGTACATTCACAGAGAGCTTAATTGGTGGTGTATATGTGTCTTAAATACATATAAGCATTGAGACATTTACAGAAGTCTGAAGAAACAACCTGTCAGAAGACTGCGTACACATCTGTACATTCTTGGTACATTACCTTGGAAAAACTCTTTTAACATTTCTCTTGAAGATGTACGAACACCAAAATCCAGGCGGGGTGGATTTATAAGCTGTATTTGTATGGGATTCAGAGCCTTTCATGGGCTCCGTATAGAGCCCTTCATGCATTTCGCATCCAGTCATATGTCATCCTCGTTGATACTCCTTTAGTATTTCATGCTAAGGCACTAACTCATAATAGTTAAGCTGTAAGGGGAACCCCTTCACTGAAAGTCATTACCCACCTTAAGGATGACCACTTCATAAACTGGCTTCACAGGAGGATTATTCAAGAGACACCAACAAACGAAGCCTGGCACGTCCTAAGTAAGGAGGAGGTCTCAGTGAAATGTCAAAATGTTATTAATGGTCAGGGTAGCGGAGACATCTGTCTCCTCATGGCACACACAGCTACCTGGCTCACCCCACGGCAGGCCAATAACAGCAAACAGGCAGAAATCTTTTGAAAATGTTAAGATGCCCGGGAGCCGCCGCGGTTTGTGAGAGCATCTGCAGCGCAGTGGGCAGGGAGGTCAGCCCAGCTGTAGGTGCAAGGGCCACAGCGCCCATGCAAGGGCTCAGTGCTGCAGCCACGGAGCCTGCTGAAGGTGCAGGTGGTGAGCTCCTTGGTTGCCCAACAGAGATACGGCATCACCTCTTTCCCGTCGCACTGTGTGGCGCAGGTACCCAGCCCCTGGACCTGCCATGTCGTTCAAACCCCTCTCCCGGTATTTTTCCCGGGACCTGAGCTGTGGCTACTCACTACCCAGGGCTGGACCACAAACCCCTGGGAAAAACGTGGTCTGAGGCATCTGCATACTCCTCCTGTAGACCTAAAAGCATTATCTTCTTCATGACAAGTTCCATTAAGACCTAACCAATATTAAAAGTGACGATAAAATAGTAAGAAAGAACTTATCCCTCCCTTGAAGGTGATTGCTCTTGGAAGAGCAAAGCTACAGCAGACACAAACTGCAAAAAAAAGGATTACTCCCTTGTAACTAAAATATAAACACTTTCATTGAAGGAAGAAGATATGTCATAAAGCAGCCCAAAGTGATGTTTTGCTAAAGCAGTGAAGTCTAGCACAAAAACACAAGCCAGCAGATTTCTGTTGTGAGGGGGTGGTGAAGATTTAGCTCTGCCTTACTCTACCTGTTCAGAATGTCCTCACCTAACAGCATGACTATAGTAAGTGGCTGGCACTTCAAAACCTGTTTAATCATCGAGAGTCCAGAAAAAGAGTGTTTCTGGGGCAGGCAGTACAATTTGCTGAGGATTTTACGTGGGGAAAAATACAGGACAGAAAATAAGCATGGAACTGATAGTTTTGATGGGGAATTGTACAGATTGAATTTCTGTCTACTTAAGTGTTTTGAAGTTCATTCTTCTATATGCCCTTACATGTCATACAGCCATGGGCCATCTGTGGATTCCCCTGTCAGAAGTTAATGTGACATAAGTTTCCACAAGGGCAAGTACAGCCATTCCCACTCTGCAACTGAAAGCATTTCCCGGAGGAGACTAATGACTTTTTGAACTATCCAGCATTATTTCAGACTGTCACAATATACCCATCAGCAAACTACACTCACAACTTTTTCCATATGAACTTCATTGGGTTCATTTACGTTTAATACAAAGAGTTGGGAAACAAGCTCTTCAGAAAATAAATTAAAATATTCAAAAAGTCAAACAAGAAACTGCACCTGCCTCTGATTTGTGCTGACGTTTTATTTCCATATTTACTGTCCTCCGTCTAGGAATGAGAAAGAAAGGAAGAAAATAAATTATATTTAGTTAATACCCATATCCCTGTTATACATAACATCAATTTGACCTAGTGGTGTCGAGCAGTTTGGGAGGATATCATTAATTTTATATGGGATTTTGAGGTAATGTTATGCTATGAAGCGTGCATGTTTGCTGGCTTTGATTTGTGATTTCAGCTTGCAAGGTTCTTTTCACAAACCTTTGTACTAAGCTTCCCATTCTCAACGTATGATGCAATCAGTACATCATATATCCATGAGATCTCAGTCTCCAATTATCTTACCCCACTGTAAATGCAAAATAGTCAAACCATTCTATCAAAACTGTCTTTGTATCAATGTCAAAATGATATTTCTAAATGACAGTAATTTTTTATCACCGAGTGCTTACTTCTATTATTTGTTGACTGAATCATTACAAATAAAACTGGTAGTAAATTTACTCCTGTTGCGAAGCATTTATGGAATCATTCTATTTTCTATAAACACATTTAATTTCTGTAAACAGTAGCAAACGTTTTCTCTGAGTATATTTCAGCAGTTGTATTTTTCATTTTTCTGCTTCCCAGAGCTGTTGATTGAAAGTTGGAGACAGCTGGGTAATGACTAGGACACTCCAGGTGTTTGAAATGCAATATGGGTGCCATGGTGCTTCATTAAATTAGGTAAGAATTCATTAAGGCTTTCCCGAATTTCAGGAACCTGTCCTAGATACTATAAATCATAAATACTGTTATGAAAATAAATGAAACTAAATCACTGCTTTTATTCCTCAAAATATTCCCAGATAACTCACAGTAATGAGTCAAGATTAAATACTTCTACAGTCTAGCAAATGCAGACTGTCTAAACTTTTGGCATTTCACACCTCACTAAATGGGCCTTACCCACCACTCTGCTGTATACCAAAAGGCTGGATTAAAGAAGCGTTGTTTCCATTTGAGAAAACTTGGTGCAGTTTTCTTCTTCTGAAAAAATTGTGCTCCCTGGAGACCTGGCTTACATCAACACCAGGGGTCATTGCTGGTGGCCAACACTTTAGAAATAGGCATGATTTATAAGGCAAACATGGAAAATAAATTTGACAGCTCTCCTGGCCCTTACAGTCCTAGTCCCAGTGGGGATGCTGGCTCTGTGGCACATCCCTGATTTCCCACACGGTACCTGTGCCGAGCAAGCCCCACGGGAAATCTTTTTATTACTCCGTTTTCTAACTGCATTTCCACGTGCTCCACAGGGATGAGCTGCCCTTATCTCTTGAATCTTCCATCCAAAAGCATGGTCAAGTCCAGCTCGGTGTGAAGACTCTCCACCTGCCCTCAGCATTTGGGTCGGAGGGCGTCTTGCCGAGCAGACTTACGTGAACAGAAATTTGTCCTTTTTTTTCCTGCATAACAGAGCACTGTAAAATTAACACCTCTGTTCTTAGCAAGGCAGATAATGTCTACTGATGTCCTGCAGCATTGCTGAGTGCAGTCACGGCATCGTTAGACCCTGTGCGGTGAAGGCAGATAATGGTTTACTGTAAAGAAGTCAGGACTTCTCCCCTCTTCTGTGCCCTCAGCCCCTGAGCAGCAGGAGCAGCGTGTAACTGCTGCCATGCGGGGCTGTAATGAATCCGGAGGGCTCGGGAAAAGGGTCAAAGTGGCATCCAGGGCTGGCAGTGAGCTTTTGGGAGGCCCAAAGCAAAGGAAGTCTTCCCACTCTAAGGAATGAAGAGGAGAGTGAGAAGGGGTTGCCATGGAGGCAAACAAAGATGATTTGCCTACAGTGTGTTCAAATAAAATAAAAGATCCACTAAAACTTCTCTAACAGGGAATGAAAGAACTGCCACCTCTTTGAACATTTAAATAAACACTTTTTACGATTTTGGTCATGAGGTATTTTCTATGACTGGAGACAGTAAACAGTGACACCTCACACAAGATGATTTCTTAGTTTGTGAGCTGAGGCTGCAGAGGGGTTTAAAGTCCATAGATTTTTCCTTTCTTACCTTCTTCTAAGGCTGGGGAAAACATGTCATATAAAACCCTTAAGTGCAAGGGTAAAGCACGGACAGGGTTGGGCACATGCAAGTGGTCAGTGGCTGTAAAGCTATAGCATTATTGTAAATAGGTAAGTAATTTTTCACTCTAAAAGAGAGCAAATGAAGATTTTAAGAATATTTCCAGCCAAACTCCTTGACTGCAGCTGCCAGAGGCTTGAGGTAAAATCCTGCCCTTCACCTCCACTTATTAGAGGACTGGACTGTCTTTGGGAGCTGAGAGCTCAAGTAGGAGGACAGCTTTAAAGAAAATTGTCCCAGGTCATCACCGAAAGGAAATAATATATAAATGGGACAAGTCATAAGAAAACAATAAGATCTTGATCCTAATTGCTTTAAGCATGCCACCAATCTGCCCTACCCACCACACAAAAAAAATCAAGTGTCTTTCATGGGTTGTTTGTGGACAGTTGCTCATGACAGTGTGCTACTGAATGCACATAAGCTACTTCCAAGAACAAGGTCAAGGAACATTTGATGGATTGGTTTAAGATAAAGAATTAGCTGGTAGAAGATTAAGAAGAGGATCTTTGCTTCAAAACCAGATAATACATCTGGGCAGGGGTTGGTGAGGTGGAAGCAAAGACTGGGGTTTGGTGGAAGTGTTCAGTTGGTTTGGAAGTCAGCTGAGATTTCAACAGCCTTAAGCTTCAGCACTTAACTGAACAAAACCTCCTTCAGCACAGCCCTGATTTTGCAGAAGTACCAATATTTTTATCAAGAGCTGTGACGTTTTTAGAAAACAGCAGTGAAGTCTGTATCAATTAAAGAAGGCTTGTAGATGCTGGCCAAGAGAAAAACTGACATACTTCATTGCTTTACCTTCAGAAGTGCTGAAGAGTTTACAGCATTGCAGATAAATCTGACTAAAGAACTATGGCTGCAGAAGAATTATTTGACTTTTGTGTTTGAAAACACTGACAGAAGGACAAGGAAAGATGGCACCTGTAGGGAAAAAACCAACAGTGAGTTTCTGGCAGTACCTATACGGACTTCAGTTTGAAAAATGCTGCTAACTGTAAGAGCGCTTTGTCAGGGTGACTGACTCCATGTGTCTCTGTTATTAAAGAAGCACTGAAGGAAAACAATTAGGAAAATAAATTATACAGAAAAGCAAACTGTCATCATGGATTTTCCTATCTGAAATAGTTACAGCAATAAAGAAGTTCTATCTGACTTTAACCGCACTAAAATGAATCTTTTAACAGAAGAGTATGTTGGAGTAGCTCAGACTTCAAGCAACTCAGCAATCATCTTGGATGTTCAAAGCCAGACATCCCTTAGCTTACATCTTAAATTTATAAAAATGGCACACAAAATTGATCTTAACTCTCAGTAGTTAATTAGGTCATTAAACAGATAAAAGAAATGCATTACTGAGAATATCTGTCTCTGTCTGGTTATTTCTTTTTTCTGCAGATACCTTAGGAAAATTTGAGCACTACCGCATTTTTGAAGTTTCCATGCTTTTCTCTAAAACCCATATTCTGGAATTGCTGCTTTCATTGTCCTTATTTTGTTCAGGCTCTCTTGGATTTTTAGATTCAAAGCCTCATTGTTATAGGCAACTGACGCAAAATACAAAGCCAGCACGTAATGCATCATCAGTGCTGCAGAGAAGCAGAAGTGCTCTAATACCCAACTCTCTGTGTCAAGGACATCCCTAGGATGAACAGTATAGAAACCTGAGAATATTTCACAAGACCAGGAATGAACCAACATAAAAGAAGTTGCTTGAGAAATTTGGCCATAACATGGTGAAAAAGGACACTTTTAAAATGCCCTGCATCAAAGCATAAAAAATGTTCAGAAAAGGGAGAAAGAAATTTGGATGGAAAGTATCACCTAATACATGACGGGAATGCACAACCGGCAAAGGAGATTGAGTGGACCAGTGGAAAGGACACGTCAGAAGGACGGCTAGGGAGAGGTAGCAAGTTTTTTTAAAAGGAAGGTTGGGACAAAGCATTTGCAACATGTTCGCCCTTAATGTATGACACAAGAGAAAAGATGATGCAGATGAAAAGTCCACCTTTGGAAAGGGCAAAAGAAATAGCAATTTTGGGCAAACGTCAAAGAGTGTAATTGCTCTGTTTATACTGAATGAAAAATGTTCTGCAAAGGAGCCAATTTACATAATGTAGAGGCATTTAGTATGATTTATAGCCCTGCTTTAAAGCCGATGGAGTGAAAAAAGCTGCTGTTAAAAAAACCCTGCTCTTTATCAGAGGAATAATTGCTGTTGGAAAAGAAACTTCAAGGAACACCCAGAGCCTAGGGACTGGGGAGAAGCTGCAGGCAGCCGTCTGCCTTTGCGAAGTTAGATGGGACACTGACACAACACCTTTCCCTTAGCATCGTGGGCACCAGAACTAAAGCACCTCGCAGCCAGAGTCAGAGCCCCAAGCCGCTGAAGAAAATACGCTTTCCCTTGGTGCTCTGGTGGGTGGTGCAGGGGTGGGGGTGTTCCCTCCATCTTCAGCAGAAAGTAGTAGCTGCCTGCCCTGCTGCCACCCCCTCCTCCTCGAGTTGCCTGCCTGTGCTCTAGCTCAACCATGGCATCTCACTTGGCAATGTCCACCCCCAAACTGAGGGTCATGGGATGGAGAAGAGAAGGCAGTGCTGGGATGAGAACAGAGAATACACTGTCACACATCAGATTATCATAGAATCATAGAATCTTTTAGGTTGGAAAATACCTTTAAGATCATCTAGTCCAACCATTGACGTTAGTCTACCAAGTCCACCACTAAACCATGTCTCTAAGCACCACATTTACATGACTTTTAAACACATCTAGGGATGGTGACTCACCCACCTCTCTAGGCAGCCTATTCCAATGTTTGATAACTCTTTTAGTGGAAAAAATTGTCCAGCCTAAACCTCCCCTGGCAAAACTTGAACCTGTTTCCTCTTGTCCTATCGCTAGTTACTTGAGATTAGGTGTTGGAGGCTTTCTTACAGCTCAGGAAGCAGGAGCATCTTCACCTTGTCTAGACTTCCTGGCACTCCCCCCCTGTGGGAGGGGTTGGGAGGCAGAGCCTAACAGCACTGACAGCCTCAGGGCTCCTGGTACCCTCCTCATGCTATCCCAACATACCCTCAGCACAGGAGGCAGCTGTTTCCTGGCTTACAATTTGCCTCTTTTGGAGTACCTGGTAGCTCAAGCAAACACTGAGAATTGGCATGGGTTGCTGAAAGATCCTCACCCTTATTTTATAGCATAAGGCAAGCTCCAGTGCAATTCACACTACCTCTCTGGGCCAGACTCTTCACCCCACTGCAGTACCGGCTGGGGGAGGAGGGTCTGGCCCATCCTTCCACAGCATGCAGCTTACCTGCTGAAGTCTTTCCAGCTCTATTGGCGTTCTCTGCCAATGGCTGTGAGCTAATCTGGATTAAAAGAGCATTTCTTCATTCGTTCGTTCTCCTATTACCAGCTGGACCTACCTCTTGAGGCTGCCCAAGTGCATGAGGGCTCATGGGAGCACAAAGGTGGACACAGAAAACACATGGCCCAGCTGAGGGCAGGCAGGACCTCCCTTTCAACAGCTGCCCCCAGCTTCTTGCAGCTTAAAGCAGTTGTGATACAACAGCCTGTCCTGGTTTGAGACAAAACAGAACAGATTTTCTGTTCAGTAATTTTACCTTGCAGTTAAACCTCTTCTAACTGCTGAAATTAACAGCATATTGTGCAGAAACTGTTCGCTCTCAGAGTGATAAGACCCGTGTTTATAGTTGATGCCAAGGCATGGGATGCAGAGAGGTTCTTGCTTGTACTTATTGCTATAACACCCAAGGCCAGACAACTTTGTTATTTGCCCCATTGGAGGGTTGGAAGCAGAACAGCGTAGAGGGGTCACACCTATGGGGGGGAGCAGACAGGACAGGTGACCCAAAACTGACCCACAGGGTATTTCATCTCATCTGCATCATGCTCAGTGTAAAAGCTCAGGGATCAAAGGGTCAGTCTCTTTCTTCAATGGCCGACGTACAAGGAGGACTCCGTCTGTTTGTCTGCCTTTGATCCCAACCCTGAATCCAGATCTGGAATCTAGTTCCTGTCCAGCACTGAGTCTAGTCTTATAAGTCTCTTTCTCTCTCTCCCTCCTCTCCTTGAAGAGAGAGGTGGGGGAGAGCATCTGTCATTTGCCTCGGTGTCCAGTCCAACCCAAACCTCGACACTGCCTCATTCGCTACAGAGACCCTAGTGAGGAAGAGACCTAAATCAGTGAGCGGTACAAGGCTTGAGATTGTATCAGGCTCCAACTATAAAACAGTTTTCTGATCTCAGTCAAATTACACTCAGGTGAAGGGGAGATAAAGTGTAGACAAATCAGAAGAGTCTCCATTACACCAGAGTTCATGGCAGGGGAAACCTGGCACAGAAGACCTGGCAGAGCTTTGAGAAAGAGCTCTCTGCAGGCAGTCTCCAGCTCTCGGTGGGCTGGACTGCTCCGTGCCCACCAGTACACTCAGATCGTGCGCTCAGGAGTCTTACGCTGTTGAGCCTGAAGCTGTAATCCTGCTTTGCTGCTGGGAGCAAAGGCACTTTTATTCCCAGGCTACCCATCACCCTGCATTCATACCACCATTCACTCTTGCAAAGTGACTGTTTTTCCCAGGAAGCTGCCACCACAGCATTGTCGTTGCTCTGTGCCGATCCCTCGGTCCTGGTGCTGTTCTGCAGCTCCAGAAGCAAGGCAGTATCAGCTCTTCGCGACTCGCATGGGGCAGTTCCTGTGGATTCTGCGTGGCCTGTGAGGTGGCCTCCTCTCTGAGCAGAGCTGGTCTGCCGCGCTGCTCACCTTCCAGCTGACGTGGAACTGCTCACGTGCCTATTTTGTTTTGGATGATGAAAGGTTTTTGATTTGTCCATGGGTACTATTTAGTGCAGGCTTTTAAAGGAGACACTTTTTGCTTTGTTCCACAAGATGTTGAGAGATCCCAAATGTCACGGATCTAATTGAGAAACCATAATCCCCCGCACAACAAGGGAACTGTCTTGACCATATTCTGGTGACAGTCACTGAGAAATGAGTGAAAGTTAGAGCTAAGCATTCTTCTTTTCAAACTTAATGCACTATTTACTAGCCTGAAAATTCAGGGATTAGATTTCTTAAGCTGAATGCAAAATATTTTCTGCCAAACAACTACTTATGGAAGAAAGATGTACATGTATTTTTTTGAGAGACATAAACAAATAACGAGAATATTTTTGTGAAAATTGCCACAAATAATGTTTTACTGTTTACCTTTGAAAAAAACAACATTAAGCTAAAGACTGCCTCTCACAATGTCCAGAGTTTCTGCTAACTGGGAGTTAGTCAGTTAATAGTCCATGTAAAATCAATACCAGATAACTTAATTGTTGACTAATCTCAATTCACATGTTCCTAAGAAAAAATGTACTATAGTGCCTGCTGTGATTTTTATCTTGTTCAGTTAAAGAAAAAGGAAAGATTTCTTCCAAAAATACCCAGGCTGTTCATCTTATAGATTGTCCTGTGAAAAACACCACTCTGCAAAAGTGAGGAAAGAGAAATCACACATCCAATACAAAAGGCAGTAAGGTAATTCATAATTTGAGCTCCCTTCATAAAAATTTTAGCTTTTTAAAGGTAGAAATAGATTTACCTTCATAAGCACAATCTAACTCATTATGCCTGTCTGGTATTGTAGTGTCCCCGCTGGTCATTTGAGCACTGTTTAAATAATTTAAGCTCATTAGGGACCACAAGACCATTTTGCAGGGTGTAGCATCTTACATCATGAGTAGTCTCACTGATCTCACCTATGGAATACTGTTTTGACAAACGTCAGTACAGATAGTGCAGCACAGTGTCAGGTGCAATGGTAGACAGAGTAGAAAGAGCAATAAAATGTCAAGGTATTATTATGTCAGCATGAAAGGTCTTACTGTTCCCAGTCCAATCCTCTTTAGTCTTGAACACATTCCTGTCACACACTTGCTGTGGGACACTCAGGCTATTTCAGAGTATCTATGACTCAGTTATAAATCTTCATAAGCACAAATCATTGTCAGCATGGGCACAAGTGAATTCAGCGTTTCCAAAGAGAAATAAATTGCTGTTAAGAAGCATACTTCTCATTTCACATGTCAACTCAAATACTGTCTCACATCAGTCAGATCTGTACACTTTAAAACCTGTCCAGAGAGACTACGACTGCACCTGTAAATAGGAGCAGAAGAGCTCAATGACCTGAAATGGATACACTGAAACACAGAGAGAGGGGATGTCACTGGGCACAAAACCTAGCAAAGAGAGCCTTGACGGATTGTGGATTGCATTAATATTTTACAGGTATTTGGTTTGGGTTTTTTTGAGGAGAATAATCTTTGTTTCCAGAGTGGTTGAGAGGTTTATTTATGACCACTGTTCACTGTATAACAGCACTTCATTCCTATTTCTTTCTTTGAATACCTCAGACAATACGCATTGCTGGTCTGAACAAGCAATCCTGTGAAAGCTAACATTCCTAAGGTTGATAATTTTTTTGCAGAGGGTTGGGTTAGATTTAAGTTGTCTCTCAGTCCATCCTCATTGTTCTCTTCAGTGAAAGGGCAGTGAGTCACCACCATACTTCACAGGGCTTTGCTCCAAGGGCCATGAAATTGCTGGATGATTACACTGATAAGGACTTGCTTATCTGGCTGAGGCTGGTATTTCTATAAATCATTAGTAAACATCGGCAATTCCAGAATTAAACATTTCTGCTCCTTTGTCTGATAAGAATTGCATTTGTCAGAGAAGCTACTTAACTTTTGGGGCATAACCCATTAGCAAACAGATGTTTACCTCTTTATTTATAGGCTGTGGTGCCTGAACCTGAAAGGAAGCATCAACCCATTTTAGACTCCCTCTCCAAAAAAAAAAAAAAAAGAATTACGTAAAGGAACATACATTATATCCTGCATCTCTCCCCATGATTCAGGGGTGGGACCTGCATCTTTAATCTAAAAATCTGAAATCCTTTCCTCTATTTCTAATAAATAATGAACTTGGGGGAGATGAAGAGAGGGGTAGTTTTTCAAATCCTTGTATCTATTACAGAAAAAGCGGCAGTACTTCATCCCTGACAGGTATCTGCAGACAGTTTGCCAGTGTGCCAGTTCCTCTTGATTAGGGACATTTGGGCCAACTCCAGTGAAAATGTTAATGACTCTATTGAACCAAGCACAGGAAGGATAAGAGAGGGAAATTATTATTGATGAGCTGATTGGAGCTAATGGTCAATGCATTTGGGGAAGCTGCAGAGCCAAAGGTGTTAACAGAGAGTACAAGGCTCAAGAACAGGAAGAAGATGAAAAGTCAGGGTATGAGAAGTAAGGACAGCTGGCTGCAACGCTGTGGGGATGCTCTGCACCCTGGCCCTGGGAGTGAAGTGGGAGCCCTGCCCCACTAACACGTGCTTACCTTCCCCATCTTCCCACTTGTTCACTCCTTCAGTGTGCTGCAGGCAAAGAAAACAAGCTCTAGAAGCACCTTCATTTTCTGTCAACACACAGTGCTTCTGACTCAAGGCCACAGGGGTGAAATCCTGACTCTGCTGAAGTCAGCATGCATTTTGCTGTTGGTTTCTGTAGGTCCAAGTTCTTGCCAGCCATGCTTATTTCCAGAATTTAGCGGTCTTGGCTAATTATTTCCTGGTGAAGAAAGTGAGGAGCTGCATTCTTCAGAGGTGAAGAGGTTGCAGGTGAGAAAGTCTCTCTGGAAGTGCTGCGCCTCCATCGCTGCTGAGCTTGGCATTTAGGGATCCCACAGCTACTGTTGGGACCTGCATCTGTTTTCAGGGCTCAGTTGCATCAACTGGGCCCCTCAGGAATCCTGCAGCTATATGAACTTAATTTGCTGAAACTGCACGTTTCAGACTAAAGTTTACAGGTTTGGAAACACTGACAGACCTATACTGAAACTCTGAGCAAATTTCCTGCAACAATAAGTAAGAGTCTTTGAACTCCACAGACAAGTTGATGCGTGATTTCTCAGAGTGGAAGACTTCTGCTCATAGCTTTTCATTGTGGGCTATTTTATTCTCATGAAACACTGAATGAGCACACTTAATAACCATTCTGAGCAAAAGAAGAGCTTGGGCAGTAAGGTGAAGTGTCTCCACCTGCAGTGTTACCCCAGATAAAAAGAGCGCTTCAAATTGCCTTTACACACACAGAGGTTACTGTCAAAAATGGTATTTTCATCTATCTGCTCCCTCACCGAGATTTCATAATAACATTTTTCAGCTTTTCTGGTTCTTTAGACTTAAATTAGAACTATTCAGATGGGAAATGTAGAGTGTCTTTCTGCGCACAAGTAACTTGAAACTTTGTAGTCTCCAGTTTAGGCAAGGTTTTCATGGCAGGAAAATGGCTGTGGTTAGACTTTGGCAGAGAGTGTTCACAGTTCAGCCTACCAGCATTAATGAAAAACCTCCTGTTTGGCTTCTGAGAGTTTGAAAAAGAACCATGAAGTCTGCACCGGGTTTTCAGATGTGGCTGAAGCTTTACAGCTTGGTTGGGTTCAGTCTGTGCAAAAATTGCTTTAGATACTGCCATGGACATGGTCTCATTTTACCTGCATCACATTTAACATGCTTGAAATGGCCCATTGGTATTATGCATTACACAGAGCAGCCTGAACTATTACTGCTGTAAAATGTCTTGATTTTTTTTTTTTTTCCATCTAAGGAACTGAATGATTTTTAGATTTGGAAGGCAAAGCATTTAATTATTTCTGGTCTTTCTTCCCCTAACATTTTTCGTATTAGTATGATATCTGTTTTGGCACACCCAGAACATCAGACTGGATTAGACTAAAGGTTTAACCTCACAGAAGGTGGGTGAGGGATGCTCTTGTTCTCAGCCTTTGCTCGAGTTCCTAGAAAGTGTTTGCAGTGAGACAGCATAACCAGTGTGTTACAGGTGTTGATAATTCAAGCTCCTCTGATGGCTTTCTTCTGTGTGTCAAATACCCCACCAGAACTATTGTTTTTTTGAGGGTGGCTATTCGCCTTTACCTTTCTTGCCAATAGCTTTGCAAAATAAATGCCTACTGAAGTTCTTATTTTTCCTGTCAGATTTGTTACGTGGAAGCTGAGGACCCAGATGTTCTTCGCGTAGTCCACAAAATGTTCATATTGTATAGGAATTTAACTCTTTTGCCTGAAAAGAAGTGCATAACTTTGTTCCAGTTGTGTATCAGCCAGCCCCAATACTGGTATTGTGATACGCAGCAGTCCAGAATTTCTTATGCTGATTTAATTTTAACACACACTTAGCCATTTTGGGACAATCAGTATTTACAACTGATAATGTGCTGCTCATGCATGTGTAAGATCATTTTTTGCTTTTCTGGTGTTATCTGCACGGCTAAATGCTCCTGGTCTGAGAAGTGTTTTGCAACTGCCAGGGTGCACAGGATCTCACTCTTGCTCTTCAAGCCTGACCACCACAGGTCGGCTGATGCATCCACACTGTACAGCACTTGATACGGGCCTCCTCTGGGTCCCAACTCATGGCCCAGTACTCACATACTTTGACATGCATCTTCTCAGTTCATAGTGTCTGAAACACATGAAGGTCTGGGCTGCAGCCTACCAGAATGATATTTTCACAGTAGGACACCAAGACCACGTAGGACATGCTTTGGGATGTGGTGGTATAAGGACATTTGTAGAATACATAAGGGTGTCAGATCCACATAAATAGTGTTGGAGGACTGTGTTGGGTTAAAGGAGGCAAACTTGATGAAGCTTACTCACTCGTTGATGGTTGAGAGTGGTCTCTGGTTTTGTTCAGGAGGAAACTAATTGATTCAGCCTTGGAGTCATGTCTTACGCAGTGTGGACAGCCCATGGACGAGGATCTGGGAATGAATTGGAGAGCTGTCTTTGGGCTGTATAAACATACTTTATATCTTTATTGTCTATTCACCTGCAACTTTTTTGAAGATACCATGTACGTGATGGTACAGCACCTGCTCATGATGGGGAACTTCCTTGGCATTTCTTCCATCCCAGCTTTCAACGTAAGGGTCAGGGATAGTTTCTGAAGGAATTCAGATAGCAGGGAAACTACCAATAATAACAAATTACTTAAGAGGTTTACTTTATATTTGAAATTTGAGGAAAAAATGTGTATTCCGTACCACCTGGGAGCCCTGTGTGGTATAGTAATGTTGTAGTTCCTGCCCCATGGCTGCTGAAAGGTGAAGCTCTTCTAGAAGTGACATACATCTACTGCATGTACAAGAGCATATTATGATCAAATCTGTTTAATTCAGCTGGAAGCAATCTCTATGAGCACAAATTTACTGACAACTACTAACAGCTCTTTTGCATTTTTTAGCACAACATATCATATCCAAATTAACAACCTAGGCAAACTAGAAGTAGGTTAATAAGTAGATTGCATGGTGGATGGAAATCACACCAAAGTAAATATCCTATGTGCACGTGTCCCAGGAAAAGAGATCAAAGCAAAGGGATAAAGGTGTCACAATTATAGTTCCAGTTGAATAATTGCATAGAATCATATCTGGGTAAAAGATCCTCAAAGCATTGTCAGATGCTGCTATATTTTCCTTTATTCAAACTTTCACTGAACTTCCAGGGTAATATATTCACTTTGTACTTGAATTCCTGTCTCTTCTAATATTGCAGTCTGACAGATAATGGGATTACTTCCATGAAATGCAGAAAAAGCAATAGTTATACTTGTTGTATTGTATCTGAAGCCACTTATTTGGGATTTCTATGAATAGGATGTTTGCTGGAGCACAGTGCTATGCTGAGGAAATGATTCAAAAAGTCATTTATTTTCCACCCACTTGTCTGTCTGCCCAGAAAACTAATAATTTGTTTTTTCAGTTAAATAAGATGGGACACTGACTTGCCAAAACCTAGAAACGAGGGTTGAGAGCTGTCAATACATACATAAATACAGATAGTGTTTTACGCTGACTTTGATTTAATTTTGGCTGAGGGTTTACATATCTTTCTGAAAGACTTTTTCCCTGTGGCATTCACAGTGAGGCATTACAGCCACTGCTAGGGCTGTAAACTCCAGGGATCTCCCATCTCTCTTATTTCATATAGATAACACCTGGCATAGGAAGCTGGGGCTGAAGAAGAGCTATATTTTAGTGGAATGATATAACTGAACCAAGGTCTTGGTAAATCATATCCATTGGCACATTCTCTACAGACATTTTGCAGTCTTATTTCCCAGGAAGTTTAGGAACATATTTATGAATTAATTCTCTGTAGATGGAGCGGGAACTGCACACTGTGCCTTTCTTGTTTGCAAAGGGTGGCAAGCTTTCTTCTCCTGATCCAGGGCTGGCTTTTCCAAGTGCACTTACAGGTCTGCATCTCAATCTTGCCTCTTTCTGCAGTTGCTACAAATGCGGAATTGAATTTGCTGAACATTGTTGTGTGCATTTTTGTGGTAAATCAAGACAGTAAACCACTGAGTTCAGGGAAGTTATGCCATTAGGAAAACAGTGTGATATCAGAATTGGCTCTCTATCTCATTGCAAGCAAAGCTATGCTCCAAATAAAACAAAGCTTGACCAAATTCACACATTCAGGTTCCCTTCTGATGCAATATTTTTTCTGGGGATAAAACTTCCTGTTATTTCAGCCTTGTAATTCTATTTCAGAGCCTTCACCTTCCCTCTGTCTTCATTGTAGTTAATTTGATTGCTTGTTGCAAATGAATGGTTGTCCCTCTTTTATGTGGGGTTTTTTTTTTTCTTCATTAGTTCATGATAGATTAGATGCTCAGAGATATCACAAGACTGTTCCAAATATCTTTCAACCCATACATTTCCAGAAGCTCTTTATACGAAGCGCTCTTCTGGATACAACCTCTCCTTGGCCAGCTAGCCTTGCTTTCCACTAACAGAGGCTGTTGTTCAGTTGAAACCACAGACCCTGAAGCAAAGATGGTGTTTCCCATGGGAAGGGCTGCAGCAGAGGTAAGGAGGTCCCACCCAGTCCCAGTCCCAGTCCCCAGGTGCTTGCTCCCAGGCCCACACCTGTGAGTGTTGCCTCGCAGCCATGATGCATTTTCCTCGTCCACTTTTCTCTTCCTTCTCAGCATGATGGTGGAGGAAATGTTCTTGCTAGTGGAGGGGACAGGGGAATCATCTAAGCCTCTGCTGCCCTCAAAGCCCTCTCTGAGGGAGCTGCTGAATTGCATCTTACATCAGAGGGAGGACACACAGATGTGTAAAATATGATCATTTCACCTCCTAGCCTGTTGGCAGCTCATCACCGTACTGTGACCACTGAATGCTTTCTTAGATTGAGAGCCTGGTTCAGGATAAGTATCTAATTCTTAGAATAGTTATTCACCTGGTTGTAACACCCAAGTTTTTGCTTTGTTTTGTTCTTAACCCCTCCACTTCTCAGAGTTTTAAATTGCAGAATGTCTCAAATCCCCTATAATTTCCTGTCACTTTGCGGTCTTCATTCATTAACAGAGCCCATGGAAACCAGCAGATGTTGAGCTGCAAAGTTCTTTGACTGTTTTGCTGTCAGATCTACTCATCTACATAACTATGATTTAGGACAGTCATCATATAGCTCCTTCAACTTTTCATAAACTGTTAAAATGGTAGTTTGTTGCAAGCTACATTTAAATAAGATACAAAGCGATCCAAGAGCCTGTTCATTTCTTTCGCATTAGTCAGTTTACCTTTTTTTTCAAGCAACAATGTCTTAGCTTCATTTATTTGAGTTTGAATCTTCTTCCCCTTCAAGAGCAGAATGACAACTGTGCGGTCTATAGGAGGGACAAGGACAGCACGACATACATGGAACACTACAGGGACTTTTGTGTTTTCTGTAAGGATGATTTCCTGACTGAAAATACAAAATAAAATTTCCCATCAGGAAACTCCAAATTAAGTCATTAGATTTGGGGTGATTCAAACTGAAATCCTCTATTTTCCTGAACAGATTAGAAACGTCTCATTCAACATCAATTATTAAAAAAAAAAAAATTAAATTGTGTACCATATCAGTCCACCTCTGCAGAGAGCTGTAATTTATGTCCCTGTTCTCTTTTATGGATTGAGCTGTATTTTCCAGAGTGCAAATGTGCTTTTTCTTGTGAAGCCAGTGATATGGGGCACCATGGAGCACGCTGCAAGATTTACCTTCAAGACAGATTTATGACAGTAAGCGCCCTAACTAAAATTTTCACACAGTAATATCACAAAATGGGGAATGCAATTACTTGTTTAGCTGAATTGAAACCAATTAATTTGAATTTATCAGTGAACACTGAAATAAAATGCTTTGAGAGCAGTGTCAATTGTCATCATTTGGGTTGAAAAAAAGACTCAGTTTATGATGGGAATCTGGGATTTCATTCAGGGGAACAGAATGCGAAATTTAAAACATGCTTGCTACCACAGAAATCCGTATTTGTCTGAAACTGTAATTCCCTTTCATTGCCTTCCTGTCTAGTTAATTAGAAGATCTGATAATGGTGATAGCAGATACTGACTTTTAAATTATTTTTCTAATACTTCTTAAGCTTGTGGCACGTCTAGCAGTCACTGTAAACTTCACTGATGAACAGAGCTGGGGAGCTCTGTCGAGTGTCACTGAGGTGGTGATTACATCAAATATCAACTCTCTCCTGTGAGCCCAGGAATGAGCATCAATAGACTGTAACCTTCATCTCAGCTTGGAATCTGATGATATTGGGATATTCTTGACAGTGATGCATTGGTTAGCAGGTTGGCAGAGCCCAGGGCTCATGTCTTGTCTTCACAGATGAAATACAAGTGTGCATTAGAGAATGTAAGTCTTCAGTATGTCAATATGTTAATTAGCACAAGAATGTCAAGAGCATCCAAAGATCATTATTTAAAATTTAATCCATGTTTTATTAGTTCTGTTGATCTATATCCACTACATAAGAAGTGAGCTGCAGATGAAGGGATTCACAAAGTGTTTAGATACTTAACTCCCAACGATCACAACAGGACTTATATTCTGAAATATTTCTGTGGATCTGAGCCGATGGTGGTTATATGTCTTTCTGATCAGCCTGCAGATGAATTCTGGAGGTATGGACAATAATGTCCATGGTTTTGGTAGCACATAACCAGTTTCTCAGCATAAGACAATGTAAGTGCTTCCATTCAAAAACACTAAAAACCCAAGATTGCCAACCAATGCTTCAACATGGTCCATTTTTTTGCTATATTGCAAATAAGCAAAACTACCATGTAATAACTGCTGGCAAATGCAGATTAAGGCATTTCACACCACACAGAGCAGTTCCCAATCTTTAATGGGAAATTATTGCTACAATTTGTAAGGTATAGAAAACCCAGGCATTAAAATGAGCGACTTGTTCCCTCCTTGTTCCTTCATCACCTCTTCCTCATTTTTTACTTTTAGATCTGTGTGGACTGAGCTGATGTTTTCAGAGGATTAATCACAGTGATTCCAAGGTTGCTTTTATTACTGGAAACAGGGTATTTAAATCCTATCAAATATGGGTATGGTTAGGCAAAGTCATTTATTCCTGTGAGTATTACATTGTGTTTCTTGTCATTTATTGTCCATCCCCTCAACACAAACATCAATTTTTCTGCCAGTTTTAGCAATCAGCTTCTCTTATGGCTGTCTTGAGCAACTCAGGACTACTGACAGACTTTGATCCCTCACAGCTTACTCCCCTTTCCAGATTACTTCTGAATATTTTGGCCTGCACAGAGGACAGGACTTTTCCCCAGAGTCCCCTCGTTGCCTTTCTCCTTGGCAAAGAGTAGCTCATTCCTACTCTTGATTTCCTATTTTGTAACCGTTATTAAACTATATGTTTCTGAAAGTTTTCAGAGAGTTCAAGAACATATGTATTGTCTGATTACCCGTGATTACAAGCTCACTGATGCCTAACTTAGTGTTAGGTTTGTGAACTATCACTTCCCTCTATGAATGTTGTGTTGATTTTTCCCTAACACCATGTATTTCTCCTCATGGCTACTGATTCTATTTTGTTATATACAGTCTTCTTCAGACACAAGAAGGAAGATTTCTGACCTGCACCACCCTTGTTGGACATCAATGTGACATTTGTGCCATCTTTCCTTCTGCTACCCTTTTTCAGAGCAAACCCATTTCTTGGCACAAAATCCAGCACCACCAAATTCATAGGAGGTGTTTTAAGAAACTAGACTACACTGGTAGGTGGTTTTACTTTCCAGAAAAACACATTCTTCCCTTGCCCCTCAGACACGCTAACCTGTGCCCTCATATCTTAAATTCATTTGGGGTTAAGCAATAAGGATGGAGCCAGTCAGATGCTCTGTTGACAGGCAAAGCCACTAAAATGAATACTGTGAACGCGCGTAAAGGAGCACAGTCCACCAAATTAAACCCAGCACTAAACTACACTGAGACAAGAGGGGGAGCTCTGTCCATCTTCTGCCTCTTCCTCTCACTGCCGTAAGAGGATACTCCACATCCCTCACCCATCAGCACAGCTCGGTGCAGTGGAGTGGTTTGCCAGCAGCCCATTTTCCCATTTCTCTGTGTCCTCCCAAGAGCGTAGTGACATCCTCGTAGTCATTTTTCTGCCCGAGAGAGCGGAGTTATTTTCAAGTGCTCATGTGGGATGCTTTCCAAACACCTTCACAACTGGCTCATCATCCTTCTTACATGGTTTTATTTGTGACCTTATTAAAGATTTTTTTATTTTTTTTTTTAATTTATGGCTTGCTACCTGTTTCTTCCTGTCTTTTCTCTTCTGATGACACACTGACTGTGAGAAAGGTGCAGTCCCTAATTACCCATGTGTGTGGTCTCCTCTGGCTCTTGGTACCCATGGCCAGATGATATTAGTTAGGGTTGCTGTCCTGATCAGGAGGTGGAAACCCCTGGGATTTACACCCAGCCCTGCTCTCCAGGGCCTTTTCCTCCATAAGAAAATCCGTACCTTGCCAGGAGGTATGCCAGGGAGCAGGGGGAGGCACGTCCACGTCGCACCACTTCTACCAAGGGGCCATGCCAGCCTACATGCTGCAGCTGTAGCCAGAGAGAGCCTGGCGCAGCCCTATCCTCTAGTGGCCCTGCTCACCCATTGGCTGGGAAGACCCAGGGGAGAGTGTCCGGGGAGGGGGGCTCAGGGTCCCCCAGGGGGCTGGCAGCCTCCCACCCACCAGACCCAGGGAGAAGAGAAGACAGTCTGGCCCCGCTGGGGGGCTTCTGCACAGAGTCCCATTGGATCAGCCTGAATAAATCACACAGGATTTTTCTCAAGCAAAACTCCTGCCCTCAGCATCTCTGTAAGGCTTTGCTTTGGTGTTTTGGTGGTGTCCTGTTCCCCCGTGTGTCTTCCTCCTACCACCATGGCAGACAGCAGGGATGCAGGTCTGGTCCAAGGGGTGCAAGGCTGATGCTGGGATTCACCCAGAAGCATCCAAATTCATCCAGAGAATCAGTGGGGGCTTGGCTGAGTCTGCTCCCCCTTTTCGACAGCCACAGCCATCCTCCCTTGTAACTTAGGAAACAAAATCTTTGCCCTTATCCGAGATCTGCTCTCCTTCTCAAGTGAGAGGAGATAGCAGAAAGTAAATCAGATACTAGGTGTACAGAAAACCAATTTGTTCAGTTATCGTTATTGAATGCATCTATATATATGTGATTTTTCTTTCCAAAACATCCCTCAAGTACAATATAAAGATTTACAGTAGTATTACATAGCTGTGTTCCTCCAGTACATTTCTTGGTGATTTTTGCTAGCTAGCTTTGGAATCACTTGTTTAGAAAAAAAGTTTAAACAGCCTTGTTGACAATGTGTTTTACCATTTTTTTCTTAAAATATGTGTTCGATGCTGTGTTGTTTCATCTGTTCCCATCTCCCAGAGTACTACTTTTTTTTATTAATAATAACAATATTGCCATTTTTGTCTGTTTTCCAGTTAGGTGGGGAATTGTCCTCTCCCATGACAACTAAGATAAAAAAAAAAAAAGTATATCTTCAGTACATCTTGCCTTATAAAAGGGAAAGAATAGCATGCATTCAGCAATAATTTATTGCACCAGATGCTTGTCAGTGACAGCACTGGAAGGAAAAAAGTGTTTCAACCCCAGGAGCCCACAGGAGGGCACTGGGGTGTAGCAGGGAAGGGAGCGAAACTGGGGTGAAACCATCAGCAGGGCTCAGCTCCAGGGAAAGAGCTATAAGGGCTGGCAGGTCCTGAATGCTGCTTCTGCGTGCCGGGGGCCAGGAGGGAAGATTTAGTCTTCTTAAATCAGCACCTACAGATGCCTGTGAAGGGATACAGCTACAGGCTGACACTCACCATTCAAGGTCTCAACGTAGACCTTACAGCCTTCGGCATTCTGGCCTGGCCAGAGTTAGCGTTTGAATAAACAGTCAGGCTGACTCTGCCCAAATTTCACCAACCAACCAAAGTCTTTTAAATGGGTACTGAGGTACCGGATAACGGTTCCAGCAGAGTTCAGGGCTCTGTGGTAGCAGGTCCTGAAAAAACTTGTTAGTAGGATGGGTTTGTAGCCTTGAGGTTGCTGTTACAGACCTGAGGCTGCCTGTTTTGCAGCATGTATGCTGTTCCGTGCTCTGCTCCTCATCCGTCTCTTGAGGGAAATACTTCCACATCCCCTGCTAAGGGCCAGAAACCACAGGAAAGCGCTGGCTCCGCTGACAGCCGAGAGCGGGAGATGTGTACCTTCCAGGAACTTTTGACCAAAGTGCCTAGCTATAAAGTGCCCTTTAGGAAGAATTAGGAAACTAAGGATAAGCATGGGGTATGCAGATTTTCCCTGCCCTTTCTGACGCTGCCGCTGCCCCCAACCTCCTTGTACCCAGCTTCTGCTTTTTCCCCTCTTACACTGGAAAACAGAATTTGCATGGAAGAACAGCATCTTTTTCAGCTCTAGCCCAGACTTTTAATCTGGCTTCCTCCCTTTCCACTGCACTGATTTTTATTTTTTTTTCTCAAAAGTCTATAATTCTTTCTTTTTAGCCTCATCTAGCCTAAACTGTGCCACTAGCTTCACTTTCCTTGGCCAGATAGTTACTAAGGATGATATATTTGATTATATACTTGACCCAAAAACTCGACTTCCCCTGCTTTCCTCAGCTGCCCTATTTTTTCTGCCCACTTTTTACCTTTTGCAGGATTTTTGAGGACTTCTTTTCATCTCTCCTCAGCTGTTCGTGGAATATTGGAATGCTCTTCCCTTTGTACCCTTCTTTGCCTCTCTGAGCCGTCCCCACCCACAAACTTATGTCTTCTGTTCATGCAGATGACTTTCAAATCTCTGTGACTTTGCTTTGTGTTCTTCTATAAGAATGGAAATCTTGTCCTACAATGTTTCCTTGGGAATGATCGGTTGCCGGCAGGAGCTCAGCATGGTGAAAAGAGATGTTAATGTTTTCTCTGCACCAAGGTGGCAGCACTATTCTTTGTTGCTTATCACGCAGGCCCGATTTCTACTTGTTCCTCTCTCTGCATCCTCAGGTCTATCTGTCTTGCATGGGGGGTTCTGTACAAAGTCTGTGGGATGTAGCTTTTCCTATCCCTTTTATAGCTAAGGTTTCTTTCCCAGATGCCCACTGTCTCGAATCTTGCCTGCTACGTAATTCTCTGCTCACAAACAACGTGGTGTTGCTCCTCCAATTTGT
Source organism: Chionis minor (assembly GCA_013398295.1). NCBI lineage: Eukaryota > Metazoa > Chordata > Aves > Charadriiformes > Chionidae > Chionis > Chionis minor. The sequence continues at coordinate 49,037 of VZSF01011123.1, read as the reverse complement.
GCAGGGGGCCACTGCCAAGGTCTTTTTCCTTACAGTTGCCTCACACCAGCACTCTTTGTGCACTTTTTCCAACTGCCTCCTCCTTGAGACTACCTCACACAGGCAGCTGTCTTTATTCTCAAGTTTCTCCTCATCCCTCATTTATTGGGAACAGGTTGTCTCCTTGCTCCTACTGGCCGCGCAACCTTACTTTTTCACTTGCTGCATTTTCAGATGTGGTTATGCTTTTGGTTGTGTTAATCTTCAAGCTTGGCAGGAGATTCCTGTAAATAAATATCTGCATGGTTTCTCCTTCAAATACTTCCTCCTCTGTGAGCACACATCCTAGGTGTCATCCAGTTCAGACATCCCTTCCAGCTGTGTTAGTTTTTGACGACTGTGTGTCATGATGAGATGCTGGGAGTGAGTAGAGGATTTATGAAGTTCAATAACAAACTGAAGGAGTTGTCTAATTTAGGATGAATAAGCTATTTTCAAAGGCACAGTGGGAGTGCTTCACATTGTGTAGCTGCATCTTCATTTGCAGCACAGGCTGTGCATCAGAAAGGCTGCGCGATGAAGGAGAAAACTTGACAATGCTTCATTTCCATTTTTACACATGCAAGAAACCAGCACATATTATCCACTCAGGGGACATTTACACTGTGAGTTATATTCAGTTCCCTTCCCAACCCCTCTGACCTCCAGTCATGCAGGTATGAGCCTAGATCTCAGTTCAAAAAAGCCCCATTTTAATGTAATTAACTGTAAAGCTCTGCTGTAAATCAGATCCCTGGAATGGACTGGGTTAGAAAATTACCTTTTTGTGAACAGTTATTGTTAACTTTGGTGGCTGAAATGGAGTGGCAAACTGAGACGCAGAGCGTGATCAGAGCAGGTAAGTGTGACAGCAATAAAAATGAAGAATTTGCTTGAAGACATCATAGACAGGATGCTTTCTACCACTTTGTTCCCCCTGGAGATGAACAGTTTGCAGAAAGAGAATATTTGGTAAATCAGGGGATGTTGCATTCCACAAGCTTATCAGGGAGCAATCCCTGGTCACTGGCTTCTAGCCTCAGTAATCCAGTTATCGGGAAACAGCAGAGCCCTGAGCACAGAGACTTCTCTCCTGACACTTGACTGTGTAAGGGAGTTTATCCATCCCCTCCGAGGAGATACGCAAGAGGTCACTACAATGGAAAGTCATATTGTGGCAAGACAACAAACGTGACACCCTTGGCAAAAAGCCATGCTCTCTGGGAGGTGATCTCCACCACCACCTCCGTCCCCTGCGTGTTGGAGCTGCCTGGTGTGGAGGATGCTGCATGGGCTGGCCGGTGCAGCCAGCATGCTCCTGCCCTCTGAGGGGATGGCTGTGCCAGCCTCAGCCAGCCTCAGGGTCCGCAGGTGGACGCAGCTGCATCCTCTGGCTCCCATCGCGAGATCATCTCCCATGAGACCTCAAAGGGGCTCAGAAACCCCCTGCTGCACTAGGTCTTCAGAAGAAGTGCATTTAGGTATGTAGAATAAATGATCAGTGTCTTTCAAAAGACCTCGGTACACTGGGTGTTTGGGCTCTTTGAAAATCTGCCTGTAGCTGTCACCGTGGCAGCTGCAGCTCTCCAAGTGCCTGTGAAAAATGGGTCCTCATGTACTTTACTCAGTGCAGATTGAGTTTGTTTGAAACTCTGGCTCCATTTCTGGGTGGTGAGCTCATGAGCAATGTAGGAGCCTAAATTTCATTACCTTTCAAATAGGTTTAACCGCTTTTGAAAATTTTACCTGTTGAGCTCTTTTACAAATCTCCCCCATTGTGCACAATTAAGGAGTAAGAAGATTGTCTGTTTGCAGCTGTCATTTAGAGGTTGGATAAAGGTTGAGAGCTCAAAAAAAGCATCTATTGAAAGTATCTGTGGAATCTCTCATTGTTCAACACAAAACCATTATAATGCAGGACCAGGCTCGGGAGACCTGCATTATTCTATTCACAACTCTGCCAACAGCCTGTTAAGTAACTTTGTGCCAGTCACTTTTTTTTTTTTTTTGTGTGCATGAAGGTTACTCCACTGGCAAAATATGGGTATTGATGTTTACCCTTCTTTGGAGGGAACCTTGAGAGCTTGAAATGAACATTACGGCAGAGGTGGTTATCCTCATACAAATGCCAATGCCCAGGCATTTTGCCTGCTCAGGGAAAATAAATACTAGAATGACATGATGGAAATGGTACACCATTTATATTAAAAATTAAAATATTGCCTCTCATATGGAATCTATGACATGGCAAAAACAACTCTGGGGAACATCCTCAACATTCTAAGTTACTTCTGGGGTACTTTGTAGGCTAGGTAATTGTGAATAAAACCTGTGTCCTGCATGTTGGTAGTAGTCATGTACCCTGAAACAGATTATTAAGTCTGACAGAAACAGTGAATGTTTTAATAATCTAAACTAAGTTTAAAGTTTCACAAAATCAGAAAAGAGGGGAGGAGAGGGGAGCGAAGCGAAGCGAAGCGAAGCGAAGCGAAGCGAAGCGAAGAGAAGAGAAGAGAAGAGAAGAGAAGAGAAGAGAAGAGAAGAGAAGAGAAGAGAAGAGAAGAGAAGAGAAGAGAATCAATACCACCATCAGCTGGAAGGATGGAAGTGGTTCCAGCATTACTTCTTTTTCCTTGCTTTGCTCACCCCACATAGTTTGCTATGTAACAATATGAGATTTCAGTGTAGAAGAATTTAAACTGTGACAAATGATGACTTAGCAGTTCTGTCAGAGGGTTTTTGGCAAACAGATCATTTTGTTGTCTGCCTGGAAGAATAAAGGCTCATGATGAGTGCCAGAGCTGTTATGTCTCCGAGTGGTAGTTTTAAAAATCCCAGAATCACCAAGTCATTTGAACGGCAAGGGACCAAGGGAGAACTCTGGTCCCACCTCCATCTTAGAGCAGGACACTGCCAACTGCCAACCAATCTGCTGGGCATGGGAGTCCCCCAAGATTGCACTGAGTAGCTGCTCCCCCTTCTTCCTCTCACTTCCAGCAATGTCCTTTCTGCTTTATTACGAAGCTCAGAAAGCAAAGGGAGGGAAGTGTGCATCCCTTTGTCACGACAGCCAGTCTGACCAGACTCTCAACTATCCTGGGGGAACTTCTGGGAGAACTGTCCCACCACGTGGTGTGGCTGGACTGTTTCCATGGCTCCATGGTGCCTCTCCATGCCTTTGGCAAGCCCTGCTGTGCTGAACATGACGCTGCCTCCAGCTGGCCTCGACCCAGCCTGGAAGCTTTGCACAGAGCTGGCCCAGACCCACCAAAACTCTTTTGCCTGTGCGCCCTGATCAGACTGTGCATGGTACTTCTGCATCCTCTGCTTTTAATGGTGGCAATCTCAGGTCTATTTTTAAAAGCAGGCTTTTGAAGGAAAGGAATACCAGAAAATTTGGCTGTTCTCTTGAGCCCTCAGCACAGCAGTCTCTTGGGTGTTTGCCCTGAAAAAAAAAAAAAAGTAAGGAGCTCTACTTAAAGTTAATGGTACACATAAGTCCTTTGTTGACTTAGAGTGAACAGCAGCAAAACAGCTGAAAACACTGACCCTGGTCACAAGAATAAGGCAGAAAAACAGCTACTGAAGTCTCCTGCTCAGAATCCCACCCTGGGACACAGCTCCCGAATGCCTAGAGATTTTCCAGATCATGTCCTGAAATGCTTCCTTTATCTAGAAGACAGAGATCACACTTTAATGCCTGATTTGAATCGCTTCCCCCCTCGCTTTCAAGTAATTCTAGCAGTCGGTAAAACACTTTTGCCATCAAAAATGAACAGTTGCAAAGGGAAATGTAAATTCCAGCTTCATTTAATTCTGCAGGCTGGTTTCCAAATTAACTTTATTTCTCTGCAGTCCAGAAAGTCCTTGTATATAATCATAAATAGCCTATCTGTTACAAAGCAGTAAGGCATCAGTAATAAGTATATCTTAATTAAGGTCTAAGAAAGAGCATTTTTAGACTTTTATAGGCCAAGCAAGTTTCTGCTGCATCTAAACATTCATTACCTATAGATGCCAGTATGATGGGTACCTCATAAATAGAAATTATCTCATTGAACAGTGAACTTTGTCCCTCATTATTGTTGCCTCCAAATTAAAACGTGCAGAGTTCAAGCTTCCCTGCTGAACTGCAGGTGCATGGTGCTAATACTTATTTGCCTCCCTTAACTATAATGTTGATTTTATCTTAATTGGCTTTATTCAGTTCATTTGCCCTGGGGCATAAATTTGGCTTGGTCTCATTATTCTCTTTCATTGGAACGATTGAATACGAGAGTGCAAACAAAGTATGTGTGGTCTTATTTAAGTAGGTGAGATTGCTTTTCTGATCACATTTATTTGCGGTATGAAACAAAGTGATTTTATTTTATTTTATTTTTGGCAAGGCGATGAACCTCCCCTCACAAGCTATACATCAGCAATTTTTTTTTTCCCTTCATCTAAAGAGTTAACGGTGATTTTGATGTTTTTTATTCCCCTTCCACCCAGGCAGTGATTAGATTGTCCAGTAGGTGGCTGGCATTCTCCGGCGCTCGCTCGCCGGCGGCTCCCCCGGAATTATCGCAGTCATTTAAGCAAGCCTGCTCTCATCATGGGAAGCAGGGGGAGAACTGACGTCCAGAAGATCCTGCCTACAGGATCCGAGCCGTCAGCGGAGCCCTGTTTTTTCCTCACTTTAAATCCAGCCGGCGAGCGCAGGTGCTGAACGCCGGGAGAGATTGGCAATGCAGCATGACAGCAACTACCAAAAGTTCTCGCTTTTTGTAATTCCCTTGTTTCGGACTCAGTTCTTCTCAGCAGACCTAGAGCTGGGGATTTAACAAGCCTCGATTTTGAAAATGCCTCTCACTGACTGGTCTTTGAATTTGATAAATGGCCTTCCAGAGCTGAGGAATACCTAACAGTGGGACAAGCCAATAAGGAAAAGGCAAGTTTCAGGATTCAAACTATGCTGAAAGATATTCTCCTCTCGCCTTATGGAAACAGTACTGCTGAGCGAGCTGCAGTTGCTTTTTGGTTTGCTTATTGTCAAGATGTGTCACAAAGCGATATGACTTTTAAACTCTTCTGACTGTTTAAAACCAGCAAGGAGCAGCAAAATTAAAGCAAGAAATTTATTTGAGGATTTTCAAAGAAGAAAGCTGTCTTCTGAGAAGAGCAAAGTAGGACAATGGCATCTGGAGAGTGCCTTCTGCTAGACCTAGAAACAGATAACTTTGTTCTCTACAACATCTCTGTCAACCAGAGTGCAAACCTTTCCCTCCTCGGTGACGACTGGTTCTACCCGGCGTTCCTCTACACCATCCCCACCATCTACGGGATCATCATTTTGATAGGCCTTATTGGCAACATCACCTTGATTAAGATCTTCTGTACTGTGAAATCCATGCGAAATGTCCCTAATTTGTTCATCTCCAGTTTGGCTCTGGGGGATCTGCTGCTTTTAGTGACTTGCGTGCCCGTGGATGCCAGCAGGTACCTTGCTGACGAGTGGCTGTTTGGCCGAACTGGATGCAAACTTATCCCCTTCATACAGCTCACTTCTGTAGGGGTGTCAGTCTTTACCCTCACTGCTCTCTCAGCTGACAGGTAAGCTGGCTGCTGTAGCCTTGACAAGGAGCCTGCATAATTACCACGCCGTAAAATGCATGATTATGAACGCATATTTTCAGGTAACAAGTAGGTTTTTAACCTAATGAGGGAAAAACAACTTCAGTTAATTTCTGGTGGTTACGAGCACACAACTTGAGGAGGACACAGACTGAACACAGAATACTTTTTCTAGGCTAAACTAAATGTTTGTGGAGTTTGAATAGCCCAGCTTAATTAAAAGGAAAACAAGAGCAGATCAAGCTAAAGACGAGAGAGAGAAAATACCATTAATGAAGCTCTGCTATAAGGTAGCATGTTCATATTTGCCAAAAAGATAATTGATCCATATTTCATGAAGTGTGAAGTCACCAGACCAGCAATTTAAAGTGCAGTTAGAATCAATTCTTTCTAGTGGCTTGCTTATTTAAGGCTAATTACACGTGAGGCAGTATTTCATTAAATATGTTCCAATTATTAAAATGAGGATTCCTGAAACCAGGCATCTCAGTTTACTATAGACAGCATCTTTCCCTTAATTAAATCATTTGCCCTTTATCCAATCAAAACTAGTCTGTGCTGTTGGTTTGGAAACTTTGTCTTCCAATAACGCTTGGTAAAAATAACATGTAATAGCTATGCTATTTTAGAATATGTGAAAACAAGTTTGACTTTAACAAATTATATGGTTCTAAAAAGCCAGGTCTATTTTAGATTTCTGGGAGGCTTTGGATAACTGCCTCAGAGCCTTTAGATTTAAATTCAAAAGGCATTTTAATTTTAATGTTATTCAGAAAAATGAAGCCTACCTTTCTGGAAAGGTTTTAAGTAGTTATTAGACTGTGGCTTTTATAGAAACTCCTATGTACATTGGAGGAGCCAGGATATTTTATTTCTAATTTGGATGCTTCAGAAAGAGATTAAGGTATACATTGCCACCATGCTAAAATTACAAAATCTCACAGAAGTACTAAGATTTCCAGTGAGAAAAATTGTTTCGGTTTTGTTTTGCTCGAAGAAGACCTGGTCACAAACAAGTGAAACTAGGTTTGCTTTAGGTAGACACTTGCATGCCACTCTGTGTCTCTCCTCCTAACCTCCTACTTTAAAACATCAGACTATTTTTGTTCAGTTTTCAAGGTAGTTCATACACACATACAGTATGTGATCTCAATGAAAGCAGATGACTCCATAGTGTTTCAGGGACAGAATGGTCAATATGTTTATTAACTCCTCCCTGTTGGTGTATGTATTAAAATAGCACTGTTTGCCCCAATAGCAGATGACAACTAGGCCTATGTGTAGACAAAAGTCTTCAAGCCATTTCATCTAAAAGAGTTGGGAAAATAGTGAAAGTGCATAAATCCTCTAGGAAAGGACCACCAACATTTTCACTCCTGAGTTTCATGTGGTGGCTGGACACCTCCCTGCTTTCTCTGAAGAAAATGTTGGGAAAATTACAAGTACTCCTCTATCTTTCCAAAGCTGTAATGTAAGTTATTTTAAGAAGTGTCAGGAAAAGAAAAATGCATCACAAAGAAGATTATGTTAGAGAGATATGTGGTGCTCTGATCACATGCCACATAAAGTAAACATTGCAAATGCTTTTACTGAGCAGCACATCAATAGTGTTTTTTTTCCTGAAGTGAGAGAATAGGACAAAAAAGAGCAGCTGCGGCACGCTTGGGGTTTGGGGACTTTAAATTCTCTACTTTAGCTTTATCTGGATCCTGTGAGCCATTGTGCCACAGTGGTGATCAAGCGTTACCACACTTTTCAATGCCACTTGGCTATAAGGGAAATAGGCATGCATGTAGGAGAAGACTTTATGTTCCCCTTTCCAATGGATTTTTTTTACACTCTTCTAATGCATCTGTTGTCCACTGCAGAAGGAGATAATAACAAAACTACTCTTATTAGATCTATGAATCGTAAATGCTGTGCATTGAATGACAAATGGCCTTTATCTATTATGTTTACTGAAGTTTCTGCTTTGGTATATTAACAGCAGTGCTGGGATAATTTTTTTGCAAAATAATACAGTCTGTATTTTATTAGCTTACAGCCCATTAGACAATACTTAGTTTCTTAAAACTGTCACCCTGAACTCCAGGGCCTATTATTAATCATGGCACAATCATTAGGAAAGTAACATGTACAGGGAAAACTTTCAAGATGTGAGTCGACTGTGACCGGCATGGTGATGCCTGCTTGGGTCTATGAAGGGACTGGCAGCCCGATATACCCTTGCTGTGATCCCTGGGACAGGGAGATGCTGAGCTTGGGGTGGTTTCACAGACAACCATTTCTGAGGCCAGATGGGGTGTTGCACGAAGGATGAGCAGCAGCTCAGCCCCGCAGGGAAACACCTGTAGAAGACAGGGCATGGTGGTGAGACCAAGGTAACGCAAGGGCTCAGAAGTCCAGCAAGTAACGCTGTTCAGGCATGACTCATCTCACTTGGCTTTTGCTGTCTGAGGTGAGGAGCCACTCCAGGATAGTCAGCAAGGTGTCCCCTAGTCCATGGAAAGAGACGCCTCCAAAGAAGACAGGATAGATCACCATGTTAGGATACCTATCTCCCTACTGGGGTATAGAGGAAGCCTTGCTGTTTAACATAGATTGGATGCCCATATTTGAGGTGGCTGATGTTCAGTGATGTGAGCCCTACCAGAGATGCTCACATAAGGCACATGAATGTCCCTGTTCTCATGAATCAAAGCCATAGACCATGGAAGAGAAAAAAAAAAACCCTAAACCATCTGCTGTGATCACATGGCACTGTCTCCAAGGAAAGGGAGACTTGTCAATGCACCACAGACCTGTTGTCTATAATTCATTTTCTGCAAAAAAATAATAATAAAACTCCCTCGGTTCCAGCATCCTTCCATCGACAAAAGCAAGTGGCATTACGGAAGGTATTGTGGTTATACCCAGAGAGATCTGGCTTTGCAGGGGTCAGAAATCTTCTGTGGTCATTTCCAAAGAGGTGGCAATTGAAACACAAGATGAAAGACAGTGAGTAGGTGTGATGGGCAGATACAGTATGTAAGAGAGTAGTGAGATGCGAATACTACATGTTACAGTAATTGTACAAATCACCTCAGTTGCTTTGGATCACCTCCTGAAAACAAGGGGCCCAGTTTTAATAGATTTTTGCACAGCCCACATCATGGACACAAGGGTATGCCTTCCTGAGGTACACTTTTATTCCTTCCATTTCCACTTTCCCACGCATTGAGCAGGGTTAATGATACCAAATCTGTCATCTGCTGGTGACTGAAAACACTCAGCTTAGTGACAACCTCCACTACGGAGCACCTAAAGCTGCTCAGTGGTTTGACCCACCGTGAGCTGGTGGTTGTCCAGAGGTTTGACTGCTTACGTGCAAACTTTTCTCAAGCGGAAACAGAGGGGCAAACTGCTGGTCTCAGCTTTTCCTGCAGCGGGAGCTTCCCAGCCTGCAAGTTGCCTATGGGTGCACACAAGCGTGCTGGAGCGGGACTGGTTGGGTAGGGCATAACCAAAGGGTCCCCGGCTGCTTAGGCTGTCTCTGTGTACAACCATAAGATTCCATCAGACTAAGGTTAAATTACTCAAGAGCGCGTGGGAGAAAGGGCAAAGAGGAGTTAATAATATAGGAAATTCATTTTCTGCAGGACTGCCCCGCTGGCTGCAGGGAGCTTGCATTTGCAGGAACAGTGGGAGCTGTGGTCCAGACCTGTTTTCCCACGAGCCTGGCAAATTTGTGGCGCAGCCAGGAGAGGGTTAAAGCCTGTGGTGTGCTTGCAGCCACCCTCCCTGAGCGATAGGGCGCCAGGGCTGAGTATACAAGAGCAAGGAAACAAGCAGGCGATGGGTGTGCACGCCTGTTTGTGTGTTTTAGGACTGTAAATGAGGTTGGCAGGGGAAGGACATCTGTCTGCCCTGCTGCTCCGCTCGTTCCAGACAGCAGGTTTCTTTAGCTGCTGCTCAGCTCGTCCCAGCAAAGAGGAAGTTTGAGTTCACCTGCAGGCCTGCCCTCCTCCTCCTCCTCCTCTTCCTCCTCCTGGGTGCAAGGGGAAGGGGTATGGAGGCGCCTGTGAGAGCGGTCCCACCTGGGCCACTACCCCTGGCAGGAAAGCCAAGGCTGGCTCAGCAAGTGACAGGAAATTAAAGAATCTTTGTGCAGTAAGAGGAAAAGCAGCCCATTTAATTGCCCTTGTCATGGGAGATGCCTTTATTTAATTGACTGGTTCTCCCATGACTGACAAGGTTTATGCATTTGCATTTGAATTACCCAAGCTGTCAAGCCCTGATCATACTTCCCCACTGTTTCGCTGAGATAGTAAAAAACCCAAATGCCCCAGTGCTTATGCAGTTAAACCTTCCTGAAGTAATGCTGTTGTTACACAGCAGCAGACTAAGTGTAAAGCATAATTGCAGTTTGCAAGCAGCATCTTTCCTTTTAAGCACCTTGGATTATCTGGATTTTAGTGCTGGAAAACTCCAGCAGTGCCTGCCACCTGGAGCTGCCTGCTGGCCTGCAGTGGAAGGGAGTGACTGTGTAGTGAGACACGTGGGGTGACATTACAGGTGAGGTTAGGTGGCTTACTTTGGTAAGACCAGCTGCAGACAGCAGGAATTGCAGTTGTGTGGGACCTCTGAGACCTGAAATGAGGACGTTAGCTTTGCAGACGTTGATCTCAGTGCTTGGATGCAGGGATGGATGCAGGGATGCTGCAGCACTTCCAGCTGCAGTGGGTCCCTTGGAGCGGGACACAGCCACAACTTTATGTTCCTTTGAACTCATATGACAGTTTGTTTATCTAAGAAATAAGAAACTTCAAACAACCATCTCTCCCCCAAAAACAGTGGCGGAAGGAGAGAAACAAATCTAGAAGTTCCAGAAAGATGTTTTTAAATATGCTAAAGTCTTTGTTTAGTAGACTCATCTCTTCTGTGGTTTGAATGTCTCCAGCGCCTAATATTAATATTATGTACAATACCAAAGGAGGAGTAATATGTATATGTCGGTTCATTTGTTTTATTTTACTGGATTATGTTTCCACAAAAGGATTAAGGGAAGTGTGCCACCCTAAAATAAAGCTATGGAGATCTAAACAGGATTTCCATTCAGTTGTTTTACAGAGTGATACTTTTTGTTTTACTACCACCAGTTGTAAAGTGTGAGGTCCATAGTGGTTATGAATTTACTCTGCGCGGTCTAGTAACAGCATTCGTGAAATTCTTTCAGGTCACTAAGTCACTATTTTGGGACAACTTGCTTGTGCTGTAATTCACTGTGCAGCCTCAGGAAGGTTTTGAAAGTGTGGAGGAAGCCACCCTGAACTATCAAGGCAGCCCCTAATCTGGCTGATGATGCAAATCAGCAGAATGATACTCCCATGCATACATTTTCAATCTACTGACAAGATCTCAGACCAAACATCGGTCCTTCCAAGCCAGGGAAAAAAACCGAAGGGGCTCTGAGCCCCAGCCCAAAGCCTTCCTTCCCAGTGAAGCACCAGGCAGCCCCTCCTCGACCCTTGCCACTGGCACAGTGTCCGTGCCACTGCTCATCCTGTGCTGATAGCACGGGATACGTGCAGAGCGAGATACACGTATGTCTCTCAGCCGAAGTACAGAGTCTTAGATCCTGTGTTGCTGGCCACTGTGTCAATACAATATAAACACTCTTAACACCCTTGGTTTAAGCTCTCATTTCCTCAGCCCTTGCATCCGTCTGCACCAAGAGGAACAGATAAAACAGCAGAAACTTTCTGAATGTCTTGATTAGCTAGAGCAGATGGCCAAAACACAATAGAGGCACTTCTATTACCAGGAACATTAAAGCTACCATTTATATCAGTGGGACCAGTGCGCAAATCCAAGGAAAGAGTCAGTGCTAATGTGCTGGAGACTGTCAATATTTAAGCAATCAAAAGGAAGAAAAGTTGGATTACCTATTGTTTACATTTCACTAAAACCTAAAAACCCCAATCAGTTGTCATGGTCTCAGGGTACAAGGTGCTGTACACACGACTAATACGGAGAACGACTGGCCACGGAGAATTTGCCAGCTGCGTACCAGACTGAACAAGGTGGGCTGGGAGGTCAGCATAGCTGCAGGGAGACGAGCTCACAGTGGTCCCATCGGCTCATGTCTTACTGCTTGGTGTTCAGATGTGGACAACAACCTGGCTGAGAAGAGCGGAAGGGAGCTGGGCTGAAAAAGGAGAAGCAGGCACAGCCTGTCCTGTATAGGCAGTGAAACATCCAGTAGCTGCTTTGCTCACAGGCAGTCCCGGCAATAATCTCTTTTCCTTTTATTTTTAAAAGAGACTCCAGCACTAGCCCTGCCGCTTCCCCTCACCAGTTCTACACCCACATGCCCACCACACCCCATACTTCACCATGGGCCATGAAGTCCTTCCTCTCTGAGCTCCTGCCCACAGCGGGCTCTTTGATTTGACCCCAGGTGGAGCAGGGGTTTTCAGCATCCAGAAGACCCAATCTGTGGCCTCAGGCAGAAAAGGAGGACAATTCCTGGGCCTCTCACAGTGGAGAGTCACCAAAAGGTGGCCGGGGGTGGTGGTGGACTAACTGGTCTTTAAAGATCCCCTCCAACCCAAATAATTCTGTGATTCTATGGTAAGAGCAGTCAAGAATAGCACTAGATTGTTCAGCCCCAACATGCATCTGAAAGTTCATATGCAGGTGATGGTCTCTTATGACACCTATGTTTACTGAAGCCACAGAAAGGAGTTCAGCATCATGTAACTGACTTAGGTTTGTACTAGCTAGATCAGGTATTGATTACACTACAGTCATGACATGGTGAGAATGGCATGGGATATCTCATTTTGTCAGGTGTAGAAGAGACGCCAATGCCTTCCCTTTCCTTGAAAGAGCCCCAATTTTTTGGCATAATCTGCTCACTTGGGTCCTGCAATATACTATTTTACACCTGGCTGAGTTAAAATGGCTTCTGTTAGACTATGGCCATTTATCCCAATGACTCTACAATATTTTTACACTCTGGTCAGCCACTGACATCTGCAAACTTTCCCAGCAAAAGTTTTATAGCCTGTTCAAGGCAGCTGATATATGCCATAAATAACACTGCAGCTAGAGCAGGTTCCCAGGACTCAGGCTAGAAATGGCTCCACACACTGCTACCTTTTTAGCGGCATGTTTGAGGACCTGCTGGGGAGGCCATGGGGTTTGGGGTCCCCGTCTAGCATGACTCCACTTCCCAGGCCATAGCTGCTAGTTTTAACCCTTGTCCAATGGGAAAGGGGCAGGGATTGCATGGGCATGAATAGGAGAGGGAGGGCCACGCGTGCCCCAGCGCACGCATGTGCCTGTCTACATGCACAGTCACCCATGCCAACGTGTCCATGCAGGGTGCACTTCCCTTGTACACCAGCATGGCCCACACCCTTTTTACATCACCTATAATGTTCTGACAAGATTTAAAAAACCCTGTAAATCTGCCATGCACTAAGCAAGACAGAGTTATGTTAATTATCATCTGTTAGTAGGATTAACTCTCCATTATTCTGTCTACAACTGGCCTTGGGCAACCCAAATACTTGCAGTTTTCTCGGTCACACCTTCCAGCTTTCTGAACTTTACAACTTTGGAGCCAGTTCTGTACTTCTTGGGAATTTCTCAACCTTTTCAAGATTTGTAAAAAAATTAACACCAGTTGTCCCCCAGCAGGTTCCTTTAATATTCCTAGGTGTAAATTATTCAGCCCTGCTGGTGTGAAAGTGGTTTGTCTGAGCAGATGTTGGCTCACATCTTCTTCTATACAGCTGATAAGTACTGCATCTATAGCACTGCACATATGGTATAGATACCTCCCCCGCATTTAGTCTTAGAGACAAATGTCTAGTTGTTGCTTTTCACCTTGTCTAATCATCATTCATATCTTCACCATTTATGTGTATGCCTGACTTACTGATTTTTTTTGTTCCTGATGTATTTAAAAATGTACGTTTGTCTGTTACACTGTGACCTTTGATACTTTGTTGGCTCCTCCAGCTTCCCTTATCAGTCACTGACATTTTTAAACTCTGATATTTGCTGTCATTTACTTTTGCTTTTTTTCCCATCTGTTGTATATTGATTTTTTTAATTACTTCTTTGAGGTTTTAGCATGAGCCCTCATTTTCTCTTACGCAGGGAAGCATTTTGCTGCACAGGTTTTTTCAGGACAAAGTGGGGGAGAAAAGGGAAGAGGTCGGGGGTCAGATACTAACGTATAGTTAGCATTGTCCCCTTTACATTTAAATGCCCAGTCAGTTGACCTGACAGCTGCTTTTAACTTTAGGAAACCTGCTTCGCTGAAGTTCCATACATAGAGAGAGAATAAAAGGATATATTTATCCTTTTATTTTCTTTCCACAAAATTAAGATAAGCACACCACAGCTGCAATAGCTTAAGGAACTGCTAATTTTTACATCAATGATGGACTCTTCTTTCTCTGTCAGAACAAAGTACAATATTGATTTATTTCACATCACAGGTAGGACGTTTTGGCTTGAGAAACTGCCATTTTTAGAAACTCCAACGAATTTCTATAACTGGCTCTGTGAGATATCCAGCAGTTATGCCACATGTTTAGGTTGCCCAGTGGTGCTGGTTTTATGCACCAAAGGTGGTGCTTTTGGGAGAAATAAGGCTGATTCTCTAGTGAGGTGACAGCTGCATGTCTGAGGCCCCAGCTTTATTTGCCCTGGTACGAGTTCAGTCCTCAGGCAGGCGGAGCCCTTGGTCTCATGCCGCTGACAACCCTGGAGATGGGCTGAGACAGCAAAGCCTTGGATGGAAAGCATCGTCGGGGCTTGCTCCTTCCCATGCCTGGTGGCCCAGGTGCCAGCACTAACCATCCCAGCTCCGCTCTGTACACACTCCACAATGGCAGCCACAGCACCAACAAGCTGCTCCACCAGCGTGTGATCCGGTGCCACGCAGCGTGAGCAGGCACATCCCTCTGACTGTACTGGGTGCTGAGCACGTACAAATGTGCGCAGCGATCAGCTGGTGCTGAGGAGCTGGGGTGTTGGCTCTGGGGGGGGCAACTCGCTGGTTTTGAAGTCAAAGGATGTTTTTTCAAGGAATGGGTTCTACCCCTCCTTCAGACAGCAGGTCTCACATCCACTTGCAAGGACTGCAACAAACCGTGAGGATGGCCTCATTGAAATCTGTGACTTGGGACCAGGGTTTCATTCAGACACTTGGCTGAAGATCACCTGCAGGGAATAAATACCCTGGATGCAAAGGCGAGGGTCTTTCTAATAAGGAAAGCATCATCCATGTGACTCCCACTAGTTCCTGCAGTAACCTTTACGTCCATTGTTTTCCACATGTATGGTTAATTTCTGAAATATTTGATGCTCTGGGTGGTCATAATTAGGAAAAGCACATTTACTATCAAAGGGTTACTATTTAAGCTCTCCTTCCCCAACGTGTAGTGCAGTTCAATGGTCTCTATAACACCCTGTCTCAATTTTGACCTTAGTCATTCTTGGACTGAAACTCTCATTTGTCCAGATTCTAGGATGAAGTAGCAGTATGCAGGTATACAGACTGAAATTTGAACACACACTTCAAAAAGTGAGCACTATGCCACTTCCATCAACGCCTCCTTTTTCTTTTGATTTAAATGTTAATTAATAAAAAGAGTGAGAAAGTAGGCAGTACCTGCCAATGTGTGTAAGACTAGCCCATTAGAGATGTCTTTGTGCCCATATGCAACATACTAAAGTAAAGATTTTAATAACAGATGTTCACCCAGGAATCATGCATAATAATGATAATCTTAACTAAGTATGCGGAAAGCAGATAGACCGAGAATAGATTGTCGGTGTGCGTTGATGGGTTAGACAGTCTAGCAATTTTGTGGATTTATTGAATTATTTGTCTTGAGAGGTATGAATATTCATAACATTCATGGTGAAAACAATAAAGAAAGTTCGGGGCATTGCATTTCTCATCAATTTCTTCAGCTATTTTGTAAGACTTTTTCTTTGCTTTCCAAGTGGAACTTTACACTCAGCAAGGCTTCACGTACTTCATTTATGCAGTTTTTGTCTAGCATCAAGTTTTTCTCTGTTGCTTGAGGCTTTTTTTTGCATGGTAATTGAGCGAGCCCTTCATATTATGTGAGGAAAACAATAATGTGTTACTAGTAGAACGTAATTACAAAACTTTAATGAGAAGATTTTTGTTCAGTCTGTTCGTGGGCCAAGACCAGATCAACGTGTGCGCATTAAGCTTACAAATGGGAACGGATGACTGGGGCTCAGAGGAACTGTGAATTGCACATCTTTTCTCCCTCTTTCAATTACAGGTGGGAAAAGAAGAAATTTGGGGATATGTTCACCGAGGGGCAGTTCTTTCATCATTACAATAGGAAGTCATGGCAATTTTAGGAGCTCATTTTCTAGAACTGGGAAGAACTCAGCCTTTTCACTTCACAGCAATTTACATGACTATTTTTGTAAGACATCAGTCCATTCCAGCCAATCCCTGCTTTTTAATTTAAGTTTCGGATGTTGAGCCCAACATCTCAAAATAGACCTCAGTTTAAACAGATTCAAAGGTTTGCAAGTGGATTTCTCACTTGAGAGAAAAAACAGAAAGCAGCAATATGGCAAATCTTTCCGCCAGCCTGATGCAGTCTAAACAGTGGGCTTCGTAATGAAGCAGGGGCAGGCAAGTGTCCTGAAGTTTTGTTTGAACAGGTTTTAATGCACTTGGTTTTTTTAAATTATTATACAAATTCAGGAGTGGGGCCCAGGATCTTATTATGTAAACGGTGTAGGACATAGAGATGGATGATACTATTTGGAGGAAATTTTCCTTGAAACTTAAGTACTCCTGCAAATTCATTTTGTAGAAGCAGTGTCCCATTTCCCTGTAGGAAGGATGGGGAAGGTTTTTTTTTTTCTCTTCTTATATTTCTTGCAAGTGTGAGGTTCAGCTGCAGGAAGATAGGCATGCTTGGAAGGACTGTGATAAAAAAGGGCAGTACCCAGTGGTAGGGCATCTTTCAGCCATTTTGCTATACTTGTACTGCTGAAAAAAGTAAGGAAGAAAGAGTTAGGAAAGCAACTTAGTGCCTCTTCTTAAGTCAGATTCAATAGATGAGAGACATGTAGTGGCCAGCACACAGCTGCTATGCAATCCTTGCTGTCATATTTGGTCACCAGGAACATCTCCAACAGCCACCTATCTGCGTGACCAGCCACTTTTGCTGCTGTGAGGGAGGGATGTTTCTTTCCCATTGCCACTGGTAGCAGCTATAGTTAATACAGAGGACATAAACTAATTTGGTTGAAATTAAGATCTACTGACTTACCACTTGTAAAGACGCTGCAGAAGGTGGTATCTCCCAGATTTAAAAAGCCTGTCTCTTTTTGCACAACGCATGCCTACCAGATATACAATATAGGCCATCTATATTAGCTCTAATTACTGACATGAGGGAAGGGAGAAAGGCATTAATACAAAGCAAACATAAAAGATGAAAGCAAGTTAAGGCTGCCTACAACACCAGCTTCCCCACAGAACATGAAGATACTTCTCTAAAAAACCAAAAAACAGTGAGACATATGGACCTAAACTAATTTAAAATCCAAGGGAAGCATCTGATTTTCCTCCCATGCTTTAGTTGTTTTAACTTAATTTTTGTGGCTGTTGTAACAGGCACAAGTAAGTGGATGAAAGTGACAGTAAAAAACCATGAGGGATGCACTGGACCTGCCGCCTTAGGGATAAAGTCCTTTCTTCCCCAGTGTGAGACCCAAATTAAAGCCCTTCATATCTCTATGCTTGGGAATGTAAAAAGGCATTATGGCTTTGAAGGCAAAGTCTGTTTATACTTCAGCTGGTGTGTATTTTCTTGGCTCAGCTGAGGGGCACAAAGATGGCTAAATTATTTTGCACTAACAGAAAAACTGCATTGAGGAAAGTTTGACATCCATTTGGGGCCTTATTTTGATCTGTGTCTTTGGAGACTATATCTGTAGCTGTCTTTTTCACGCTAAAGCTACTTCTGTGTTTATATTTGACGTTGTGGCTTTGGGGCTAAGTGTACTGTACTAACCAATGTTTGCATAGTCAAAGTTTTAGAGTACATTAGGTGGTGTTATCATTAGTTACATTATTATTAACACAAGGATAATGACACAGTTTTCCAGTTTCCATGGCTTATTAACCTCAGTGGGAAAAGTACGACAGAAAAACCTTGTGTGTGTCACATTTTAGAGGTTTATGTTCATTTCAGTAGTTTCAGTTCTAAGAAATAATTATCCAATGAACACAAAAAAGATCCCAAGAGGTCTATAAGGCATTTTCCAGGATTGAATACAGAGGCACGCGCTCCATGGGCTCCCACCAATCCCCAGTGAACTTTGGGGATTGCGTTTAGAAGTGCTCCTGCATGATGTGCTATTGAATTCTGGCATTCTGGGTTGAAGCCACCCTCCCACCAGGCTGGTCTTGGAGGCCTGGAGAAGAGGGATGGCACCAGGGTTGCCATGGCTGGTCGAGGGGAGGATCCTCACAGTGCCTCATGAACTGTGATTATATTAATTGCACTTAAGATGATAGCCTCACGTGTAATTTCTTTGTGTGTGCTTCTTTGAACGAGACTGCGAGACACGGAGCTCACCGACATCCATCCTGGCCAGCAGGTCATTGGTGGCTGCTGTGCACGAGGCAGGCTGCTGCTTCACAAGCGCAGTGGGAACAAAGAGGTTCAAAGACCGAGCAGTAGTAAAGGTCAGCGCCTCTTTCATATTTCCTATCAGAGTGGCAGCCCAGTCATTTTCATCTGCACCATTTGGCAACTCGAGAGAGATTGGAGTTGACACAAGTTCTTGACTGTATCGTTTTTCATCCAACTGAATCTTCAGAAGGCATATTTTCTTTTTAAGTTTTGGCCTTTGTTGTAAGGCATGAATCATACCTCTGGTTTTTAATCTTTTTCAAAAATTTCTTTAAAAGTAGGTCGGGAAAGGAGTTCAGCTGAAAGAAAGCGATACCAAACAATAGTTAGAGAGACTGCATGTGACAGCAAGCAGAGGTGATAAATCTAGGGCCGTGGCTGGATCTACTGCAGACAAGCTGAGCACGCAATGTGACACGTACTCTCAGAGACCGCGTTACTGCATGGGTTGAAAATAATGCTGTTGTAAAACCTTTACCTGAGGGCTCACTCAGCTGGCCACCTCAGTCCATGGCTCCACTGAGTTATACAGGCGTATTCATCAATGTCCCCTTCAAAGTGGACTGGATTTTTCAAACACTGGCTGTTAAATATGGGAAAGTGATGTTCCTCAGGCTAACTCATTGAAAAAGAAGTTGCAGAGGACAAAGCTGTGGAAAGCTTAAAATAACGTTTGACACACAAACTGGACATGCAGGTGCTGAAAAACGGGACCAGCTGCTGCTCAAATCCAGTCTACCTTGCTGAAGTTCTTAAGAAACATCAAGTAAATTATAAAAACGAGGACTGACCCTATTGGGAAAGTAGAGTGGAAAAGTAAAGGAGTGAAAGACCTTCTGAAGCCCACTCAGAAACCTACCGGGACGTTCAGGTTTTTTTCACTTCCTAAGTGCTGACCACAGGCACACCTTCCAGTGATCTCCCAGTCCGAGCCCGGGGGGGGTCCGATTGCTTGTGCGTGCCCCTCTGTGCCCTTACACCGAGCAGCCCCCGCAGCCGCTCTCCTGAACACAAGCCAGAGTGGGAGAGTAGAGCTGCTGAGACGCAAGCTGGGAGAGACGCCCATTGACACATCAGCAAGGTGGTTGGAAATGGAGACTCCCACCAGATCAATACTGATCGATTAAGCATTAATACTCAGAGGATAGCATAGACTACTAAAGATTTCTGAATAAGTTAGCCCATCATCAAAGAAATCGTGCAGATAGTCAGCAAAATAATTTTATTCAACTGTCAGGCTCTTAAGAAAATATCTACCTGTATTCCTACATCTGAGAACTTACATTTTCAAAACTTATTTTCTAGCTTTTTTTTTTCTATTTTACCTTTTTGTGCTTTCAACCTCATGATTTGTGTCTACACTGAGCCCCTTGCAAGCAGCCCGTCTCTCAGATCTTCTTTTATATCTGCTGCAGCAGGCTTTAAAAAATAAACTAAATGCCTAATAATCAATGCCAGCATTCCTAATTGTGTTTTTTCAAAATTATATTGTTAGGAAATGCCATCTCTAATTAAAATGTACTAATAACTTAAAATGAATTAATTTTCTGACTCTCCCTACTCTATTAGCATTAATAAAAATAAACCAGAATCTCTTTTGCTCTGTATTCTTCAATTCATTCATGTTACTGGAAATTAATACCAGAAAATATTATTTCATCTGGCTATATTATGTAAGAAAAGCCCTGAAAAAATTATGCTAACATGCCACGTTGATAAGCATACAATAAGCACCTGCTGAAATACCTTTGAATTAACTAAATTTATGAATATCCATGTAATTAATTTCCTTTTGCATTTATCTTCCTTAGGGTTTACTGCAGATGTTCAGTTAGCTAGTGTTTCCATCAATAATCTATAACCAGTGAATCAGACTATAAATTGAGCTATTTCAGCTATGCTGCTGTAGTAATCTGCCTAGCACTTCCATTTTATTACTGAAATAGTCGTAACATCATATTTGTTTAAGTGCTGTGATTTTCTTCACCTGAGAAGATGATCTTGCACTCGAAGATTGTGCTTTGTAGTATGACACCACTTAATGCGCGGCTTCAGAATGAAAGTTAAAGAGGTGCTAAGCAAGCCTGAAAAATACTGTGTCTGGCTGCTGCAGCCATATAACTGGAATAAAGGGGAGCTGAAGAGCTTGGAGAATAAGTGGTTAAACAGAAAAGTATTGATCAAAGTGTTCGCAGTCCATTAAAAAAAACAAACACATCTACACAAGACACTTATGGGATTGTATGAAGAAACATCTGCAAATGATGAGATGGCCAGAGACAGTCTTTATAAAAAAAATATAAATAAATGTAAATGTAAGTATGTGTGTACTTATGTATAGATGTATATACATGCATATGTATAAAACATATGCATATAAATACATGTGCATGTGTATAAAATACACAGAGCAGTACACACATATATCCATAGAGGGAAAGGATAGGCACGCTGAACAGGGTATTGCTTATAACTAGAAGTTGACTGTGCGCTTATCCTGAAAATAAGGCAATTACCCAGTTAAAACAGTGTGGGACTGACAGAATCCTCTGTGAAATGCTGGCCTTCGGGTAATGCAGGCTATAGTATGCGGGGAATCATTCGCGTAGTGCCCGCGGTTTGGGCTGCCAGGCAGATGGACCCTGCTGCGTGCTGCCTTGTCTTGGGCAGGCCATTACGCTTGCTCCATCTACTCCCACCCCAGTGCCCAGTTCAGCTGGCTGAAAGAGTTGAGATCCTGAGAGGAGCTTGGAAATGGGCTCTGGAGCAGTCACATGGGGATGTACCCTGCCATGCCAAAAGTGGGCTGGGACAGCCTAGGACCCAGGCATCAATCAATCCCCAGGGAGCTGACAGTGACCAAGGGACCAGATGGGCCATGGGCAGTGTGAGGTAGATCCTGGAAAAAACATCCAGCTGATTGTAATTGTTATGATAATGATCCTGAAGAATCATTTATGAAACCTGTAGGTATTTCTTCCTAACAACAGTTTTTTTCTCCTGCTGTATTCCTTAAAAGCATGTGTGAATCATGATTTATCTGGAGTGTACACTCCTTCCAGAGCAGGGCAACAGCAGGTATGAAACTCTTCTGTTTCCCAGTCCTCTCATTAGACACATCAGGTTCAAATAAGTTTACTTTTTCATTTTCTTAGATTCTAAAGTGGAATTTTCTGAAAGGCTGACATCATGACAGGCAAAATTGCAAATCAAAAAAAGTCTTTAACATATCTGGCATAGAAAACAATAGTATGTTTTTTTCTTTAAGAAACTCAGTTAGCAGCTCTGGCTACTTAGCCTGGGTGTGTTGAGTAATGGACAGCTATTTGTTGCCATCTACATCACCAAACAGTAATTAAAATGGGCAACATGCTCTCTTTAGCTGGAGAAAACTTAAGATATGGCTTGCAGGAGGCCAGGGTACTCACAGCTCAAAATTAAATGTGTGGCAAAACCTCCATCCAGTTTCCTTCAACACTATTCTTTGAAGGGGTGTAAACTGCTGTATGCTTTTGGAGAGAAGTCTATGATTGCACTTCCTATCTTAATGCTATTTGGACACATACATACTAATGTCAGGCAGCACCGTGCTTTGTTGTGTCGATTACAAATTAAATGAACTCAGAATCAATAGAGATGAAACTGAATGGACCCATGACAGGTGGCTCTGGTTTAAAATGAGAAATCTATTGAAAACATTGAAATTTAAAACACCGGAAAAAAATTCAGTCTTGAGTAAAGAAGGATTTTGTTTGAGTTTTTTTCTAAATGGAAGGGACGAGCAATAATACAATGCCTGACTGTTGATGTCAATAAATTCTTTCTTTCTTTCTTATTTTTTAGGTATAAAGCTATAGTAAGGCCAATGGAGATCCAAGCATCCCATGCACTGATGAAGATTTGTGTGAGAGCTGCTATAATCTGGATTGTATCCATGTTGCTTGCCATCCCTGAAGCGGTGTTTTCAGATCTGCACCCTTTCCATGACAAAGGGACTAATAAAACCTTCATCAGCTGTGCTCCTTACCCGCATTCTGATGGGCTGCATCCCAAAATTCACTCAATGGCATCATTTCTGATCTTTTATATCATTCCCCTATCTGTCATTTCAGTATATTATTATTTCATTGCTAAGAATTTGATCCGGAGCGCTTACAACATCCCAGTGGAAGGAAACATGCATGTGAGGAAACAGGTAGAGACTTGACTTTCTTCCAAAATCCACATTCTCCATGAACCTGGGAGTAAAGAGTGTGCATACAGGGAAATTTACACTGGGACAGACTGCATCTGTTGTGCTAATTTTAATAGATTAGATGGGCTAAAAGAATTAAAATGGTTGACACAAGCCATGGCACAGCGCTAAACAGTTAAAGCATCTTCTCCTCGTTTTTAAGTTCAGAGACTTTGGCAGGGTGGTTACCATGGCAAACACAGCAGGAGACCCATGCCAAAGCCTGGGAAGGTATTGACTGGGATGCAGGGAAAGAGGCAGAGCTGGGGACGGTGTTTGGAGATTGAAGCTGCGGGGTGATGCAGCAGAAAATCAAAACTTCTCAAAGTTGTGTTGTCAGAGAGAGGACCTCGCATAAAGCCTTGCCCCGTGAAGCAGTCCCTCTTCACGCAGAGGGAAATGCTGGCTCTGTAATTCGGTCCTCCGGACTGAAAAGCAAATGGGACACAGCAATAGGGGAGTGGAGGTGAGGGAAACCTCTTCTGCAAGGAACCCCCAGGGCCAGGAGCACCCATCGATCAGGGAGGTGCACAGCTGCTCTGTGAGAGTGGCAATGCCTGCTGTGCTCACCACGGCTCCAGCTCTCATCTGCCGGTGCTGTGCCATGTTGAGAAACCACTACAGGTTAGAGAGGGACTGGGGGAGTGCAGATCAGAGGATGACAGTGGTGGGCGCAAGGTCCTCAGGAAGAAGAACAGAACAGAATGGTGTTGGGTCCTCATAGAAACACTGAAGTTGTATGTCTTGTGGATGGTGTGATCTTTGCAGTGCGAAGTCTCAAGAGGAAAGCAGAGTCCTGTCGTCTTCCCTTAAACACTTTGGTCATTATAATTGTCCTTCTAAAAATGCCTCATTTTCTAGGGTCTCTGGAGGGAAGTGGTGCTGGACAAAACAACTTGTCAACCCGTTATTTGCCCTCTAATAATCCAGACTGGTCAATTTTCTTCTGATCCAATAGCTGGCAGCCTAAGATTTCACCTTAAGCCAGTCTTTGATTTATATAAGCATGCACATATAAAAATACAGTCTTTTAACCTTCCCTTTGTACCCTGAAAGCAGAGTTACTTCTGTTACTATCACACATGAGTGGGGGTTCTTATAAAACTCCACAAAGTGTCGTACCACAGAGTTCATGGCTGGACTGGCTCAGCTGGGACCCACGTATTTCAAGTCAGCTTCATGCTCTGGTTGAAAATATGTGGCTAAAAGTGTGTGAGTCCTGAACCAAGTGAGGAGATTTAGCCAGGATTTGGCCATCCTAACTCCAGCCTTTCAACTGGAGACAGTTTCCTCTTGTCTGCTCCTGTTATAAGCAACTGGAGAGAAAAAGGCTCATGTCCAGTGGGAAATCCAAATCCTGCATGAGCAACTGGATATTTCAGATCACTGCTTAAATCTGACTGCATCTGAGCCTTAGGTTGTCCAAGTAAGAAAGAAACAGCAGGATAACTTCTTTCTAAACAACTTATTTACCTTGACATATTCACCCTATTTACCTCTTCCTTTCAACTGAGGTGTGCTTCAACCTAAGCTAAACTGACATGAGCCATTCTTCAGCTGAACAAACGTCCATACAATTGCACCCAGCTGACATCTCCACCTTAGGCTGACCTAATGTAATCACCTCACCTAGCCTTCCCATGCTAAGGTGAACCAGTAGGGCTGGAAAGCTGTGTTTACTGCCCGTTAAATAATGTGTGATCCCTGAAATCCTTTTCCCCTTCTGAATGCACATAAATCTTTCTCCCCTGCAGGCCATTTTTTTTCTGATTCAGTGACTGTTTTGATTACTGTCAATAAAGTGAGTAGTAAAAGCAGCCCTTTCCCCCTTTGGTTTTGGGGAGAGAGCTCTAAAGAAAGCAAAAGGCCAGGCTTCAGCCTAGCACCATCAGTCTATCATTCCCATCCTGCAGTGCATTCAGGAGCTATAGGTCTCCATCTGAGATAACTGGTATCGATTTCTTTCTTTATTGCGTTGCTTCCTTTCTTTATAGTGCAGATGTGGCCTCAATAGCCCTATATCGAATTAAGGATACATTTAAAAAGAATATATGGTTTAGCCAAGGAGAGCCCTTTCTCAAAGGATTTAATTTTCAGCCCGCTCTCTGGAGACATTATCATCTGGTACATGTCAATCCTTCCTAAGCTCAATGGCTGATTTTCAGTCGTGCCATTAAAGAGGCACAAAATAAAGTCAAAAAGGGGTTTGTAAGGTCTCTCATGCCTACTCCCTGCTTG
Organism: Chionis minor; assembly: GCA_013398295.1. NCBI lineage: Eukaryota > Metazoa > Chordata > Aves > Charadriiformes > Chionidae > Chionis > Chionis minor. The sequence continues at coordinate 24,230 of VZSF01011123.1, read as the reverse complement.
CAGCTGTCCTGAGGAAAGATCAGCCTGTGTGAGCTGCTCAGTTTCTGATGCAGCTGTGCAGCTCGAAAGGGGAGTGAGGATGGGGAAGTAGCCCAGGAGCCTGGGCAAGCACTGTGGCCACACCAGGCCAGGAAAAAGGGCAACCGGGCTAGGGCTGGGGTCTATTTCAGGCCATTCAGATCCTACTCGAATACAGGGAGCAGGCTGCAAGAAATTCCCTAGGAAGAGGTGAAGGGATTACCAGAGAAGAGAACATTATGAAGCCCTGAAAAGGCAGTGGTGTTACACTTTTTGTGCCTGCAAACTTCTGGCTGTGCAACCTCTCCCAGGGAGCAGCGTATTTTAGCAGATCTTTATGGGCAACTCTATCTGTCCTCTCCTTTTGGGTGACCTCCGTCATGGCTCTTGTCTTCGTTAGGAAGACAGATGTGTTTTCAGTGGCATTGTTATCTTAGTGTGCAGCACTGGTGGACAAAAGACAAGGTACGGTTTACCTCAGCTCCCCTCAATTGACCAATACCTTTGGGTTGACTCCAAGCCTGTACACATAAGTGAAACAAGTGTGGCTTGTCTGCGTGAAGGTTATACTGCGTGCTAGCTGACATTGTAAAAGCACCTCTCCCTGACAAAGCTCAAATTATGCTGAGAGGTGATCACCCATCTATTCACCACCTACATCTACCTTTTCCTCATGGTACCAGCTCTTTCAGCTGAAGGGTCCACCTCGCTGCTGCCTCGGTGTTTCTCCAAGTGCGGAATTTGCTCTCTTGATTTCTCCGGCTCCTTCAGCCTCTGAGTGCTGCACTTGGTCTCTAAGGGCCCTGAGCTGTTGGCAGCACTTTTGTGTACATATACCACATGGCCCCAAGGCACAAAGTCCTGCCTCTGGCCTCTGCGAAATATCCCAGACCTCTACACCATAATGAATAATAATAATAGTAATAATAATAAGTTAATATATATAAATTACATAAGAACCTATATCTTATATGGGGATGACTAATGCAGGTGTCTGCACTTCTGTTGCCTGAGCTGTGATTTTACAAAGTGACAAGCCATTGGAGTTTTATCTCGGAACAGGAAAGGAAAGACTACTTCCTTATGTAATGAATTTTCAGAATTATTTGTTTTTAGGGGAAGGGGAATGAGGAGAGACAAGGAGGGTTCTTGAGTCTGTGTCCACCTGTGGTCCAGGTTGCCCTGCTGTGGCCGTGCCGCCTGCCATGTGCTAGCCCCAAAGCTGCAGCACCAGGAAAAATAATTAGCTAGCAGTCTGAGCTAGGAATAGCTGCTAATCTGCATTTCTCTTTCTTCTTCTAGATTGAATCCCGTAAGCGCCTGGCCAGGACAGTACTGGTCTTTGTATGCCTCTTCGCCTTCTGCTGGCTTCCCACTCACATCATCTATTTATACCGGTCCTACCACTACTCAGAGGTGGACACCTCAGTGCTGCATTTCATTGCCAGCATCTGTGCTCGGATCCTGGCATTCACTAACTCTTGTGTCAACCCTTTTGCTCTCTACTTGCTCAGCAAGAGCTTTCGGAAACAGTTCAACAACCAGCTGTTCTGCTGCAGAGCTCGCCTCCTCATCCGGTCCCAGAGCATGGCCAGGAGCACCACACGAATGACCTCCCTCAAGAGCACCAACCATTCCCTGGCCACCTTCAGCCTTATCAATGGCAACCATGTCTGCCACGAAGGCTATGTCTAAAGGGCACAGTCAGGGACCACCCCATCATGTACCTAGTGCTGCTGCTTGGTTTTGCTCTGTGGGGATGGTGAGTAGCGTGCACACATGCACACACATGCACACGCACACATGTGTGCGAAGAAGTCTGATGTGCTCAGAGAACTCTGAGGAGCTTGAAGCATCCAACATTTCATCCCAGGCTGAAGCATCCAACATTTCATCATGGACTGAAGTGTCACCAGAGCAGCAGATCATTGAGCACCAGCCCACAGGAGCTCCCTGGGAAGCGCTGTGTTGCTTCAAGGCCTGCTGCTTTTAATGAGAGCAAAGTGAGCATCTTAAGATCAAATCTAGTTTGGCTCCGCAGGTTCTTCATCACTTTCTGCTCAATACTGAACTCAGACAAACTTACAGCATTGACAAAGACCATACCAGGTGCACAAAATTTGTCAAAACAGTGGCATCCAGCAGTTCATGGTATAATATATTTTGACACCAAAATAAATCCATTTAAATAAGGTAAATACTTTTACAAAGGAGTTCAGTGTAGGTCATTTACAGACTTTTAAAGTATTTATTAATGTTCTGAGTACAGTATTAATTCATGGTATAAAAAATATCAAGAGTTTACTGGGGCATCTCGGTGGCCCCATCTGAAATGAGCAGTATCTTGCACCACATCAATGTGAAAGCAGTAACGTGAATAAATGTGAGTTGGAATATGTTTACAGTTTTCAAATGTGTGAGCTTTTGCCATGTTCTGGATGAGAAAGCAGGGCTTTTTCCAAACATTACTGGTTTGCTCTTCCTGTCTTCAAGGTGTGAGATAGCAAACGTTTCATCACCTAGGGGGTGCCACAAAATTTTAGCTGGGTTTGTTTAAGGCCAGGCAATTAACAGAAAATGAAGCACAGATATTTTTCATGCAGTAGTTCTGTGTAAAAAACCCTACTTTTTCAGTAAAAGCTATCAGCAATCCAAGGTCTGATCTCAACCCACAGGTTTTTTTCCTTCTATCTTCACAGAAATCTGTGTGGATACAGAGTGACAAAACTGGCTAACAGAGTGGAGGATCGGGTCTCCTGTAATGTTCACTCCAGAGCAGTTCTTGTGCCAGGTATCAGCTATTCTGGAAACAGCAGCACAGTGTCCTGCAGGAAACAAACTCTTGAAGTGCGTGGGTTATAGGACAGGCAATGAAGCCGCCCACCCGATAAAGAAAGCTGCCGCAAAATGAGGCCATAATCCAATCACTGTAACAGAATATCGAGTTTTTAATGGCCCTCATCCTCTCTGGTGATGATCCTCTCCCTCACCACAGTGAAAGAAAAAGGAAAGTTAGTGAAACTTTGCGTTTGGCTTGCTCTGTGAATGTAGAAAAAGAGACGTGTGCAGTGTAAAAACACTCAGCCCTTCACTTGCGGCTGGCCAGGGGTGCTGGTGGGAGCTGCTGCCTCCAGGGACTGCAAAAGGTCTGTGATGCCAAAGGCAGAGCTCTGAAAACACTTAAATGGTTTTGCCTTTGAGGGTGGTGCCCTCCAGGTGAGGTTCAACACGTGGGTACGTGAGCTCAGGACGCGGCCACACCACCGTGTTGACATGCTGCTAAGGGCAGTCCTGCCCTGTCCCCCCAGCATCCCTGGGCACCACCCCCCATGTCACCCCCTCCTGCTGGCGTGAGTGCCCCCACGCCCCACCCAGCCTAAAAACTAACATGACTGGGTTATTTTACAACTGTCGATTCCATTGCTTAGCTGACTGCGTAGCTATGGCGTTAATTTCAATTTCCTGAGCTATCTGAGGTCCTAATTTACTAAAATTTTCAGCAGGATGGCGCTTTCTCTGATCTTTAACATGAAGCCACGTCCAGCACCAGAATGGTCTGCGACCATTTCGGAGAGTTTGGTCAAGTTTCAAGCTGTTCACGGCATTTCAAAAGGTGAAAAAATTAGCTGGCCTGAGATATTTTTACTAAATATTTTCTTCAGCCTTGCAAGAATTCAATGGAAGGCAAGCAGAAATCACACGCTTCAGCAGCAGCCGCTCCATCTGTGCTACCTGATGTGTCCTCCTGTTCAGTAACGAACAACAGATTACTGTTGCTCTACAAGAGGCTCTGATAGTTTCTGAGGGAAAAGGAAAAGCACAGCTATGATGTGAGAAAATCATAAATATGGGGGAAAGAGCATTGCTATAGCTCCCTCAGGACAAAGCTGAATACGGACCCTGCCTCCCTGAGAAAGATGCTGTTTTGAACAAGGAAAGTTACGAAGATACGGCACCGCGGGATCAAATAAGTGCTATCGATTTTACCCTTCCGAACAGCGCTAGCGACTCCTCCGAGGAGAGGAAAGATGGTTTTGGCTCTGATCTGGAAAGTGTTTTCCAGAAATACAGCTGCAGGTGTCCACATGTGTCACAGCCTCACCGTTGCTTAATTTACTCATTATTCCTTTATTTCTTGGTTTTTGGAGCCCACAAGCAAAAAATTTAGGGGGAGTTCCATGTAAAATGCAATCCTTTCATCAGAATCTAAGATGCCACCAACTTCTTTCAACTTTTAGCAACTTAGACCAAGCCTTTTCAGATGAGATGCAGGTTTTCATTAACATTCTTAATTTTATTCAGATCCCTGCCCCCAATTAATATCTTTAAGACAAATAGGTAGTTCTGTGAAAAAGAAAGTCCATCGAAAAAAGGATCCTTGCAAAAAGTATTTTGGAATGTAGTTCACAAACTTGCACTCATTTTTTAATGCCATAGAAAGAGCAAATCTGAGGTTGGAATTGTTTCTATTTCATTCTTGTATTAAAATAATGAAAAAACTCAACGCAGCTGTTAAGGTCAGGGAAGGAAGATTCAAGAAATTTTTCTGAAATATCCCAGCATGTAATTGAAATAGTTGTAGCTGTAATTGGTTTTTTGTTTCTCGCTCCTTGTCTCATTACCTTGGTTTCAAAAACACGATGTACTTTACACTGCTGCAGCAATCTAATCCCTTATCTAGAGCTATCTCGGTGTTTGCTGGCACACCCCCAGCGCTGATTCCTTCAACCCAGAGTGTTGTCTGCAGCTTTTCGTGCATTTGATAAATTTTCAGAGTGCCCAAGACAAAACCCCTGTCCTGGCAGGTGACTCCAGAGCCACATGCTTGTGTACTGCCCCGTCCTGGGCAGCTTTGCAGTCCTTGATGGGGAGAGCCCCTGGCTGTGACCCTGGGGTGGCTCTGCGCCCCAGTCCTCAGCTCAGCTCGTTCCACCAGCACTGGGAGCTTTGCGGTGGCATCTCCAACCACGTTGTTTGGGAAACACTGCGTTTCAGGGCTCTGAAAGACAGCCTCCCTGAAATGCCTGGCTCCTGGTAGGCTGAGGAATTTTCTGCTTGTGGTCCACACAGACACCTCCAAAACTGGAAACATGTGAAATTCTCCTTGAACCTGATAGACCTTTGGGTTTGGTCTGCTCTGTCCCATCCAACACGTGGCAGTTGTATCACGTTCAACCAGCTATAGGGTGTGGGTGGGGGAAAAGTGGTCTGTGGGTCAGAATGCTGTGTGTTACACACAGGGGGAGTATTGCTATTTGCTACAGTGCAGCTATGCTTTTGGCCCGGGTCAGAAGTACTACAGGTCAGAAGGTTACTAAAAATATGTAACGTCCCTTAGATTAATTGGTGTGAAATACAAAACTAATATTCAACAGGGACATTTTGAGTTATGTCCAGGCTTTCTCAGGAGAAGTTAAATAGGACAAAATATTGTTCTTCATTAGGAATTTGAATTTTCTGGGATTCCTGAATTCCTTTTGCTCCCATTGAATGTAGTGGGAGATGAAGATGCTGAGCAAATCACAGCTTTTGGCTGTTCTTGTTTTAGTTTAGGATTATTTGGTGCAGTTTGGCTCTAAATTATTTCTCATAAGTTTGGAAAATCACTGCAAAGAATCAAAAATATAGAAACATTCTAATATTGACATCAGGTAACGGATTCAGAGTTCTTCAGCTCTGACTACAAGGGGTATTTGTGTTGCAGTGTTTCCAAATATTGCCTTTAGGAAATGTTTAAATACGAAAAATCAAAGGTGTGTGATTCTGCTGCATGGCAACAATAGTTGTAAGCAAGAAAAAGTGCCACATGGTGGAAAGGAAGGGTTGTATTATTGAATACAAATATTTATTTATGTAAATATTTGTTGAACACAAATATTTATTTTATTTTTAAAAACCCACCAAATAATATATAAGGCAATGGATTTTCCTTTGTTTAAAAACAAACCAAAACAAAACACTTCTAAGAGCCTTTATTTACCTAACAACAAAACAGGAAATCTGTTATTGATATGTGTAATCGCCATTTCCCAGTTAGCTTGATTTATATGGAATTAATGTTACAATTAAAAAACAGAAAGATTACAGTTTTATCCATGGTTTAGCAGAAATTATATACCTTCTTGCTCATTTTTCTGACAAAATACTTTTTTTTTTTTTTTTACATCAGAAAATCATCTGCGTGTATTCAGTTTGGGAAAAAAAGAACCTGTCTTGCAGCTTTCTTTAAAGGCAAGAAGTTCAGTGCTGCTTATCTGAGCTGTAAGCAATCCTCTAAATGTTAACTGCATGGCTCATTGTTAGCACTAGGCACCACGATGATAGCAGGGCAGCTTGTCCTCTCCACCCTGGGAAAACACAGCAGGTGATGAGCCTGTATCATTCATGATAAATCATTAGGGATCTCTGATAGTGCCCTTTCCAAGAGGAAGAAGGCAGCAGTTCAAGGAGGCAAGGAAATAGTTAGATGGCGTTATTCAAAACTGAAGGTTTTCTGAACCTTTACTGAAATATTTGTACTATCCTTACTGTATTTTAATTTTTTTTGTTGTTGTTTTTATGACACCATCTTTATACATGCTACTATATTTTAAGCCTGAAAAACACGCGTGCAAAGAAACAACTGATTTAGGTCTTCTGTAAATTGATATTTACTTAGGAACAGAAAAGATGTTGTTGGGCTGCAAAATGTGTTTTAGCTTGGGTAGCTACAGGCACCCCTCCCAAGAGAGCTCAGGCAGCCTGCAGCTGGGTCACCGGGGTGGATGGTGAGCTCACAGAACTCCATAGCCCGCGTGCGAGACACGTCCTGTGCAAGGGAGGGCTATGAACCTCGCATGCACAGACGGCAGCCAGACGCTCCCTCAAAGCCAGCAGCCCTGCACCAGCTGCGTGCCCAGACACTTCTGGGAAGACCACCTTGCCCCTAACCCAAAAGAGCTGCCAGCGTTTTACCCCTGCCATCCTGCCTGCAGCTGGGGCTATAAACAGCGGGTGGGAGGAGTGCTGGGATATGCGGGAGGTAGGCTCGGCATCCTACCGGACCCCTGGAAGAAGAGGCGCTACACACTCCAAATCACACTTCAGGCACCCCAAGTGCTGTTAACTTGGGTCCAGGTTACAGATCTCCTATAACTTATTTCTCTTCTGCAATAATTCCCCTAGGAAACCCAAAGTTTAATGGCACAGACCACCTTGAAAGGCTTAGCTGGATGTGGATTCACACTTGATCCATGAGTCCTCACCCAGGCAGTGTGTCTGTGTAGGTCATGCCACAAAAGGGATGAAAGAGTCCCCTTTGGACAGAGCTCCCCCATGGAAAGTCCATCACTGCTGGCCAGCTGGATGAGTTCATGTGTCTACTTGGCACTTCATCATAACGGATCACTGCAATTGTAAAATCTTTTAAGAATAGAGACTGAATAGCACTCTGCTTAATGCTAGGATTATCAATGAAGACTGTATCTAATTTTATATTAAAATCACATCCCAAACTAATTTTAAAAGTGCCTAATTGCTCGTTTATGGAAATAGCTACTTCAAATTATTTCTGTGATTAGCTCGACTATTTTGCCATAAGTGGGTATGAATTAAGGAAAATTGATCATAGAACTCCTTTGAAATAAATTATTTAATCTATGTTAATGTAAATCAATTACACTTAATGGTAAAATGCCTGCCTTAAGCTGAACACCTCTTTGTGAGTGCTTCTCTGTGTTTTCAAGGCAAGTCAGTCCCTTAGGTCCATGCAGTATGTTGCTTTGAAATGGATGGATCTTGGCTTTGTGTCAGCACTTCCAGCTCTGGAGTCAGATGGCGTATTATTGCTGTTCACACCACCATCTCCCTGCAGTTGCCTTTTAGTGGGTGGTGGGTTTGACACCAGTCTCTGCACTGTGAGGTGGAGAAGCATGATTACAACACCTGCCCATCGAACGAGTCTTCTTGTCCAAAGGGTTCAAGGAATTTTGGAAAAAAAAAAAAAAAGTTTCTATCTGTGTTTTATGACTGACCTAAACCCAAAATGAAGCAGGTAGAAATAGATAGCTTCCTGGCCCTGGAGGTCAGCAACAAAGTTAAGCATAGTGCCCAGGGGTGGGGTGCCTCTCTCTTATCTGTTCCCCTGAAAAATCAGGCACCCGGCCTGAGCAAGCTGCCATCTTCTCTCCACTGTCCATGGAGCTGGACAGGCACATCCACTGCACATCACACCTCCTGTTTTGGACATCTCCTTTGCATGAGATGCAGAGCCCCATCTCTCACCACCTAGACCAACTCTAGAGGACCAGCATAGGCTAGGTGCCTAACTTTTAAATGTCTGATGTCTGTCCAGCCAAGTGCCACCACACTTCTCCTGAGTCTCAGCTCAGGGTCCCTCACTGGTCTACCCTGCCTCCATGCTGACCAGCAGAAGGGCGCATGTGATGCCCCATTCTTCTAGTCTTACTAACTGCTGCCTGCAGCAGTGTCACCTGATGCCATTTTAGGCAGGCTCTTAAGATGGTTTAACAAGGAGAAATGGTCTCTTACTCCCCATAAGTCACCTTAATGAGGCACATAGGAGATCTCTTCAGATGGTGGTTTGCTCATTTGGTTCACTGGGGCTGTCTAACTCCCCACTGGCATGATAGAGAGAACCTGCTGTGAAATACACCTCTAATGGCCACAGTCATCCTTTGGGATGACTCTAGATATCTTGCTCAAGCTTTGTTAGACCATGAGTCTAACAGAGCAGTGGCCTGTCTCCCCTGCACCATGTGGTTATTCGTGTAGCAGACAGAATAGGAGGGAAACTCAGAAGAAAAATGTCTTATTGACATAGACTCGTTCAAGAAAAGGTAATAACAAATCCAGAAAATTCTCAGGCCAATCTGATGCCTACAGTGCTTACACTTTTGCCATCTATGCCGGAGGTTGAAGGTGAAGTGCAAGAGCAATGTCTAGTCATGCCCTTTGATCTGATACGCACTAATATTACATCTGCCATGAAAGGGGCAACCTGTAGGAACAACATAATTTATTGATGCCCAGAAGGAAATGTGTTCTTTAGGAAAATTGGTTGTGTTTCTCCCTGTAACTGCTGGGGAAGAGGTTTTCAGGGAAGAGGTAAGCTGTGCTGTACGATCTGAGGGACAGAGTCTAGGCTGAAAAAACCCTCTAATTTTACAACTGTGAAACACTTCCCTCACTCAGCAGTTAGGACTCTCCAAGCAGAGCCGATCTCATTTCCAAGAAGCAGAGCCCTATGAAAGACAGGCGAGCACTGAGCTCCAGAAGGGCGTTTCCAGTTCAGTTGGTTGCTCCTGGAGAAAAAAATCATTGTGTGCTTCTAATCTTTCTGAATGCACATTCAGGATCAGTTGCTGGCAGTCTAGAACAAGGTAGGGATCGATTCAGGAAGTGTGGCAATCTATTACTGTGACATGCACTTAAAAAATATCTTAAAGAGACCACACAGTATTTGCAATTTATGAAATCTATGTCAGAGAGAAGCAGTTACATGTCATAGACTGGCTGCACCAGCAATGCACTCTGAAGACAGCTGAAGACATAATCCACTTCATATCAGTTTCCAAGTGCACGTGTGCAAAAGCTTAGTTGTGAACTACAAGACTGTACATATTTCATAAAGTGTGTGTAAATTTAATATCTCCTATGAATAATGTTTATTGCTTTGTAAAGTAATGTATGCATGCATTCAGCCATCTGTATGGAATGCAAATGTCTTGAATTGCTGTGTACAGAGGCAATGCAGTTTATTTTACTTGAAACATGCTTTGCTTTCTTTTTTCCAGAAGCTGCGTAATCTGGTATGAAAAGCACTGAAAAGTAATTTCCTTATCAAATGAATATTTGCATAAATGCCCATGTCTCAGCTCCCTTGAAATAGCGTTTAGAAGGAAATTGAGAAGAAAAAAGTCAAAATGTGAAAGCAAGTGTTCTCATTTGGGGTTTTTTCTTTGCCTTTGGATATATTTTCTAATTTTATACACCATGATTTTAAAAATGCTCACAAATGGCCTCTACAGAAATATGGACTCAAACTGAACATTCTATCAAAAAGTAAATATTGAATTACACAAAGATTACAGCTAATAAAGCATGATAGACAAAATAAGAAGGCTTTTGTTGCTTTTTAGTTAGAAAAAAATAAAAAGTTTCATAAGCATTTTTATTTACTTGCTTTTTTGTTGATTTTCAAGCATTAGAAAGTGTTATCTTCCGGCGACCAAATAGCCAACAGCATAGGCAGCGTCACCAAAAAAACTACAGAATTTCTCTTTTCCCACTGAGAATCCTCATCCCAGAGCCAGTTTGCTCCTGTGGGCAACACTGGGCTCATAACAGATGTGCAGACCCTAAGGACTTGGCAGAGGTTTTTTAAATTTTTATCACTGCCGTTTCTGCCGCCACTGACGAGCAGCAGCAATGGAGATGCAGATGCAGATGCAGATGCAGTGCGAGGGGGCTGCAAATGGAGCAAGGGACAGAGAAGGCCACCACCAGAGAGAGTGATGAAAAGCTACAGTCAGTCTTGTCTGTGAAAACAAAAGGCTCAGAGCAATTGTGTTAGAATAATTGAATGTTGGCTGTGAAACTCAGCTGCGTTACATTGATTAATTAAAGGAAATATAGAGAGGCGTGTTATGGAAGCTATCCTGGGCTACGTTGGCATCAGTGGGCTCTGTGTCTGGCTCACTGGAAAGAAACTGTGAGTGGCCTTTGCTTGGACATCCATACCACTTTGAACATCTGTTACACAAGAGCTTTGGCCCTCCAAGAATCAATTGCAGCTTGAAGGAGACGATGCTTTTGTGGAGCATTGTTACACTTGAGGTCATCAATCCATTCTACCAAGCCTTTGACACCTTTTCCATCCTCATTACAAACAACATCGCGAGCCGGACGCAGACATTAGGCGTGTAAGAGTGCTGCAAGAGGCAGGATGTCATACTAACAGATGCTGTTTGTTTGAGCCTTTCATACTTCAGTTTCTTCTGTTTGGCATTGTTTGATTCAGATTTATATTGCTGCTCACACTTTGTTCCATGTTTGACTTACTATTAATAATATTATTTAAAGCTTAAACAGTATAGGTAACTGACAAAGGACTGTTTATTGAAGGAGTTTTCTTTATACGTTTGCTCTATCCACCATTTAAAGCTTGAATTTCTTTTTACATCCTGTTGGTTACAGCTCTGTTCTATATTTTTACATGAAACTGCTTCTTATATTGCATTTTCGTGCAAGTGGTCAGTGTATTATAATAATAAACACCTTGAAATAAGCAGAATACTGCCTTTGAGTAAGCATTTTCAGACAGTATGGGTATCAAAACTCAGATGTTGCACTGTGAATTTGACATGAAAAGGTATGGAGTCCAATACTCTGCCATTCAATTTTTTGTTTGTTTGTTTGTTTTTAATTTAGCACTTTTTGCACAAATTGGCATGTCCCTGGCACTCCTCGGAAAACCTGTGGCATGGAGAAAAGTGTTACAAGATTTCTAATAGCACTGCATGTGTTGAAGTGCCTGGAGACTGCAAATTCTACTTGTCTGCAGTCTGGTTTCTCTCTGCTCAGGCAGATGAGGCTAGCACGAATTGCACCAGCACATCAGCAATCTCATGACCTGTGCACATAAAGGAGGAAAGCAATAATTAAGTATCTTCGTATAGCTATTAAGATTGAGATTTTTAAAGAAACCTGAATGCCTACTGATATTTTCAAAAATCCTGGAGTATTTGACGAGCTTTAAAAGGTAAATGGGGCATTTGATATTAATGCCAGATCGTATCTTCTAAAATGATATTAAATTGGTTATTAATTAACCTTAGGGAAGTTTTGTACCTTTGTACGGTAGCATGCATCAGCAATTCTTGAACAGCTTCATCATACAATAGGCAGAAAGAATTGTCTTAAGCTGCCTTAAATTACTTGCAGGTAGTAGAAATGTTCCAGAGCAGAACTACTGCCTCTCGCCACTTTTCTGTGCTCTTCTTTGTTTCTGCTGTACAATGTTAACATTGATTAACAGATCATACGTATTTCCATTTGCATGGAAGATCTTCCAGACTCTTTACTGGGAAAATATATTTCTGCGATGTTTCCTATAGACTAGGGGTTTACTAAGATATTTATTAAGAAAATACTTCAGATCTCTACCTAGTAGCTCCTCAGATTATTGGGTTTTATTAAGTTTTCTGCCACAGGTTTAAAGGCACTTACTAGGCAATGGAGAGTATGAAGCATCTTTTCCCATATTGTATCTATATTAGGAGGATTACCTGAGCTTTCATTCAGAGCTGGTCAAATGCGGCTAAGGTTATTTTTACTGGGAGTTACTCTAGGGTCCTTCAGGCCACTTAATCAATTCAATGTAATTAATACGATTTAGAACTGATCCTTACGCTTTCCCCATGCTGTTTTAATGTAAGGCAGAGTCCTGCAAAGTATTGTGTAACCTCAGTTGCCTGATAGTCCTGCTGGAGCAGAGAATATTGGCCTCTGATTTAGGTAGATTATTATTTTCATTATTATCAGTTTGAATTTATTAGTAGTAACTGTTCCTGAATTTGTTGAAGCTCCAAAAGAGACTCCAGTAAACTTGGGACTGCAGCGTTCATGTAAGAAAGGAACAGAGCTGATAAGAAGTCACTATACAGTCACACAAACACGATCAGACCTTAGAAAGTACCATCAAATTCAAATTAAGACAGAGAATTTACAAATACATTCTTTTGCACTGAAAAAGAAAATATAGCATATGGTGTTGAGGGAAACAAACAAATGTTTGCTGACAGAAAAACGTGCTCTCCCTGCTGTCTTGCCAGCCCAGGATAGCTTTTTGCAATGACGTTTTCCAAAGTCCGCCCGATACATAGAATTTTTCGAGGAAAAAAACCAAGTTCATGCAGGAAGGACCAAGTGAAGTATTGCTACAACTGAGTTTTGGTGTGTCAGCAGTTCAGAAATTTGGGCCGAAACATTTCCGACATTGGAGATAAAATGTTCCCTGTGGAAAGGAAACACCTCCTATTCATTCAGTCTAACCTCATTTAACGTAGCCTGTTAACAAGCCTCTCTGAGTCCAAGGCTGTAGTGGCAGATCAATCTTAAAAAGTCTCCTGAACCCTACCAACACACCTAAGTCTTCTTTCATCTCCACGTAAGAGTGCACAAAGGCAACTCTATAAAAGCACATGTCCGCCTGCGCAAACCTGTGCCACTCTGCTGGTCACAGAGCAAGTCTTCTTTTACTGCAAATGGTGGGAGCTGAGCCAACACTCACTGATCTTGTAAGACCCTATAATGTGCCCTTATTAATTCAATGCATTATCTTCTCTTTGCTTTTTGTAGCAGGGCCTTGCCGCTTTACGTATAGTGTATGCATACAAGCAGGTACGGATAGTGAGTGTCAAAATCAGCAAACCACCGACCAGTGATCAGGACAGGAGATCAGAGAACCAGGTGTGAGCACACTGGGTACGCAAGCACAGAGGTGGTGGAAAGTCCCTGTAAAACAGCCCCTTTCCAGCAGCATTGACTTCTTAGCAGATTTCTTCTGAAAATAAGGCTTAAAAAAACCCAAAAACAAAAACAACCCAGAACTGTGGAGAAGGATGAGGGAAGTCTTCTCAAGCAATGCAAGATGTTTTTTGAGAAAAGGAGGACAAGCTTCTGTGTCTGGGGAAATGGGCAGGGAGACAACTGAAAAAAAAGGGTTGGAGAAATCCAAGAGGAAGGCTGAAGTTTGCAAAAGTGACAGGCCAGCTTTACTTTACTTTTTTACTTTAGAAAAACAGGGCTACCCTACTCTCTTTTTCAGAGTCAAAATATCAGGATACTTCTGAAAGCATCCCAGCCCTTGCCATTACCTCCAGTGTGGGCACTGCAGTGAGCTAGAGCTGTGCCTCACCTAGCTTTGGCTGTACCCTCTTCATCAAAAAGAGGGAGTCTCACTGATTTCACTCCTGCTAAGCATTTAAATCTTTTTCATTATATTATTTGAATGTTCGTAATTGCTATGCTGACTTCTTCTATGAGGACAGGATCAGATTGTCATCTGAACGTAGCTGTTGGCAGCACACGGAAGATGTTAAGGTGGGTCTAAACATAATTTACAAATAAAAGCAAAGGCTCATGGCTAAAGACAAAAATACGATTCTTTGTTTTTAGATTTTGCTTCTCACTGCAGTGAATTTTATGATTAAAATCAGTGTGGTAAAAGGCAAATACCAGAAAAATACTGGTTCTGTGTTTTCATAGCCACCGTTATCACAAGAGCTACATCTCCAAGATATCAGGGAAGCCTTTGGCTTTGTACCAACATGAAGCAAAGAGCTAATGCTAATTTTCAGTCTTCTAAATGATGAGTTGTAGGAAACCTTGACAAGCCCCTTTGTAAAGCAGTCTTTTTGATTAAGCACTACCAGTCCTGTCAGTCAGTTTAAACGACAGTCCCAATGACAAACCAAGTTCATCTTCTCCCTGTGTGCTGCAATGATGATGAACTGGACACACAGCAGAGCACAGCACCACTAACTTGCTTTGGGAATGGGTGGTCCGTCAGCTTCAAGGATACTGTGGGAAGATACGATTAGACTCTTCTTACGGAAAGATACAGGGAGTTAGGCACTGTTTTCAGTTGAACATCGCCTTCATCACCTTCCAAAGTGAAGAGACACGGGTCTATCTTGAATACTGAAGAGAGGCATGTGAGCATGGGCCTTCCCCTGTATGTACCTGAGTGGTCCTTGTCTTCTGATGGTTGCTTTTGTGTTTCTCTGGCAGTGTTTCAAGCACAGAGATGCAGCGCTCCACATCAGCAGATCTGTTTGTGTTTGGCACTCTCAAATCCTTTAACTTTCTAAGTTGGCTCTACAGAGTCTTTTCAGGACACTTTTTCACAAAAGGTAAAAGGCTGAAGTGGAAGCTAGTCACGGTGGTGTGGAGTTAGAGATGTAAAAAACCAGAAATTCTCAAACTGTAATTTTTAATTGTTACTTGAGCCAGGTACATGATGAGTTGTTCCTGTGACAAACATTTGTTAATGGTAAATTCTCACCTTAAAGGATATGTTCTTAGTCACAGCTGTTGGCAACAGACCTTCTTGAGGCATTCCGAGGCAGCTCCCATTTGTACCACTGAAGTCCATCCTAATCCTTAGTGATGATGTCATCAAAGCTTAAGGCTTGGATCGTAGGTTCAAACTTCTTTTCAGTGGTGCTTTGGCAAATACGTGTCTCTGACAGTGGTTAAAGGACAGGGGAACAGCATTCGTGCTTGATGGGGTACAGGTCTGTCAGCTGTCACAAGTTTGTTACAACTCTGTATCTTTACAGCCTTTTCTGGTATCTCATTCCAATATTTTATTTTACACAAAGTTGGGATTTTTAGAACACTTCCATATAACTGTGGTAATTGTTTTGTTTCACGACGCCTCTATTCTGCCTATAGCTGGTGGTGGCATACCTGCCTTCTAGCAACCTAAGAGAGATCCTAGCTGGTACTAGCACATTCCACCATTTTCCAAAGGAAGCTCCAAGCCCTGGTTCTGTCAGTGCCTGAAGAAATACCTAGGAACCTTGCCACAGGGAGCTGCAAATGCAGCACCAATCAGGTATGGACATCATAGCACCAGCCCTTGTACAAGGTTTTTGCCCAAGGGACCTGGCTGTAAACATGAGGTACCCTGGTCTTCTCTCCCTGGGGTCAGCAACCTCACACTTAACCATGAAGAGAGAGCATGCACATGCTCTGTTGTATCAGAGCGCTGCAAACTCACACTACGGGTTACCTTCCAGTAACTTGCTTGCATGGCAGTTTTTGTAAGGAAAACACTAAACACCAGTTGCGCTGAGAGATTCAAGGGCATTTTTTAGTAGGGACATGTTTGTATTTAAGATTTATAGCACCCTGCATAAAATCATGACTTACTGCTTATGCCATGGAAATTTCAATGCCCATGATAACCCAATCTTCTTCAAACCTTAAGAGATGCCTTATACTTTTTGAAGTACATCACAAAGCCTGAAATTCCCATTAGATTATTTAAGTAACACTTTGAAGGAATGCTTCTAAGACACTTTGCGAGAGCCCAAGATGAGAAATAAATTTCATCATGACACCTGCTTTGGTACCACCTTCCAAAATGCCCAAGACTTTCAGGGTAGCTCATCACTCATGTCCCACAAGTGAACGCTTATTAGATGCTCGGCATCTGTCCTTGCTGTCTTTGTAGGATCTTTTCTTGAATCTCTCTAGGCACAAATTCTATTACTATTTCTAAATTGTGTTTCAGAACTTGTTAATCTTTTGGATTTTTCAGTAGTTATATAAATCTCTCTGCATTCCTGAAGGATTATTTTGGTGTCATAGATATCAGAAATTTTTATTTAAGTATAATTTTTAATCTGCACTTTAATAGTGAATTATTATCTGAAGGAAATTAGGGTATCATCCAGTAACATATGCAGGAAATTAGGACATGAGAAACAGCAGTGAGCAAGAATCCTTCATATAACTGCAAGACAAATATTTGAGATAATTATTGCATGTTATCTTGATTATTTGCCATATTGATATCTGTGGAGGGGCTGGAAAGAAGTGAGAGAAAATTCTGTTGTGCTATGGTTTTGTCTGCCAGATCTTGCTATCATTCAAAGTGACCTGCAACAGATGGAGGGGCAGACTCAACTTCCCACTCTTGTGAGTGCCAAGCCACAAATATGTATTACTTTTGTCCCTCTAGTGGATGTTTGTATTTGTGGAATCAGAAGGGGTGAAGCAGAGCTTGGTACACAATTTCTTTTATCTGTGCCAGCTGAACTAGAACAGACAATGTAAGAGAGTCTCCAGTGCTCTCTTGACTTGGGAGATGCAATTCCCACTCCATGGAAGCTAGAAGAAAGAATAAAAAAAATGTTCTTTTGTTTACTTTGCTTTTTATATTTTGGACTGCATCCTTTTGGACAGCCTATCAAGCCTCCAGCATTACCTCTCTCGGAAAAGTTTCCCTCTAAAAACCATCCATTTTGCAACATGTGACACCATCTTCTGTAGATGTGGACAGGCCATTCATGCTCCACTCCAGCTCCCTCTCCAGTCTGCTGGCTTCATGGCCCGCTTCAAAGGGAATTAATTGTGACAGTTGGATCTGAAGGCTTTTGCAGCTAGTGAAAAAATATCCCTGCATCTTGGTGACCCGTAGTTCGTGCCCTGACTTCTTGAAAAGTCTAGTAATAAGTTTTGCTACCTCACACGGTGATGTGCAGTGAGTGGCGTTCTCAGAGCTAAGTCAGCCTTTCACAAAAATTTCATTACTGTGGTTCACCAGGTCAAAAGATCTAGGAAACAAGGCACTGAGAGAGCTGTGACAGAACGAGCGGTGAATGGGCAGGAAATGAAAAGGGCTTCTTCCCTGCAGCAGTTGCTGCTGCACTGACTCAGCAGCAGCCGGCCAAGAAGGGACTTGAATTGTTTTGGTATCTCCATTTCCAGGGAGAGGCATGAATTCTCTGAGGTGGCACCTCACTCAGGAAACACAGCCAGGACCTGCAGGATCGGGTGGTTAAAGGGAGCAGAGTATGTCAGACTGCCGTGGTCAGTATGTACCTGCTGCTCCTCCTTACTGCCCTGGGAATTTGTTCCTTCTCTTTTCTTCTGCAATTGTGGTTACAAGGAAATACTATGATCTGCATGTGTGAAGTATTTGGTGATTCATATGCAAGTTATACCACAGTTGTACAGACTTTACTGTAAATGTAAATGATACTCAGTTGTCCTGTGTACACTTGAAAGATATATAAAGCTTATACAGAAATATGGGATATTTTTGTTGTCTAATTATTCCAGCTGTTTATAGATGATGTCTGATGCAAATAAATTATGACAGATATAGAAATAATATATTCTAGAGACTGGAGATGGGGCTTTGCCTGCTGTTGACTGTAGGTGAGAGAAGCGAAAAGAGCAAACCTGACAACATTGGGAGTAGGACCACATAGTTTTATGTAAGGAGCTGTAAATTGTCAAGAGCTAGAGGTGAACGGTGTTGTGTACTCGGGAGACTGGGCATGGGGAAGTGTCAAGGTGTAAAGTCCTACTAAAGCAGTTTGCTGTCTGCAAATAATGGGTTGGCACAGTGACAGGATTTAAGAGTGGTAAATGAAGCTTCCTCGCTTCCATGTTGCCTACGTAGCATCTATCCCATTCCCTCTATATAGGCAAAAACACCAAATAAACTATTTTAGCTGCTTTTATACTTCCCTTCTGCAAGATAGGTGCCACAAGTTTCAATTAGCATAGTATTGCTGGGACAGTCCCACGTATCTGCAGTGGAGCAAAAATTTGTGGTAGACTTTATTCATGCAATAATCATGTTACAAATCACATTAACCATCACCATTAAAGATTTTCAATTATTGTCCTCTGTTGCAGTGACAGGCTCAACTGAGAAGTCTAGGAAACAGGATAAACTTCAGAGGGATGTATGAAGGGGTCTGAGTAGCTTCTCCTCTGTCATAGGCATGAGCGAACACTGACTCATGTGGCTAGATAGAGATTTTACCAGGCTTCTCCCTGGTAAAATCCTCCCTTGTGATATACTCCTTGGATGGCTTCACTCAGTGAAGGGTTTCTGTTTAATTTGCACTTTATCCCACTCCACTTTACAACACCATCTTGCTCCTCTTCTGGAAAAGGAGGAGATGGCTGTGTGCTAAGGAACAGGGCTTATCTCAGCACACCAAACATGAGGAATGCCAGTCCCCTCCCCAAATCCCTTTGGGAGCCTCATGCAGGCTCTGGTTTGTCAGGGAAGAGGGCTCCATCCACTATGAGTGCCTTCAGCCGATTTCTTATCCCAAGGAAACACCACACATTAATTTAGCTGCCTTCCTCTTTCTTTTCCATCCAAGCTGTCATTCAGTTTAATGCCTTCCCTCCTGACATGAGCCCAAGTATATCTCCGCTGTGCAAAGGGATGCGTACTCCATCTTCCCTGAGTGATACAAGTGCTGAATATGGGTAAATAATGATGATAGATAAAGTGAACTCCCAAGTTCACACAGGGGGAGTTAGACAAAGCACAAGCTCGACACGGTGTGGTGTCCATGGCAGAGCTCTGTCGGTAACAAGCAGAACTTGGAGACCATGCAGTGATCCTCATTGTCTCCAATGACCGCCATTCCCTTTGTATTCCCAGGAAGGAACAGCTCACTGTTGGATTCTGCTTGCCTCTCTGTGTGCCCAGGAACCACTAATAGCTGGAGAGCAGTGATGGGGCCAGGGTGCAGAACTGTGCTGCTTCTTGTACCCTGATTCCTTGCTCCAACGTGACTTTTATCCCTGCACCCTCTAATGGGGTGGGGGAAGTCCTGCAGTCAAGCATCTTTGTAAACGTACAGTCATTCCTGCTCTGTAAATACCACAGACCAAGAATAAGAGAGAGGAGAGACAAAACCATGAACATCATCCTCCTCCAGCCACCCTGAGGAGAGTGAGAAATTAATACTCTTGTAGTTAGGTATTCCCACTGAGAGCATCCTCTTCTCTGTGCTGGGAGGGTCTCAGAAGCCTAATGAAGCCTCTTACTTCTTGATGCTGCAACTGGGACTGTACAGTGCCATGGCATTGTGCCTGGGAAAAAATGTTTCATCAAATGCTGATGAAAAGAAAGGAACTGTATACATGTATGTCTCAAAGCAGACATTATAACTGGGATATGGTTGACAGTACACCAGTCCCCCTAATTAAACACAAAGCTACTGTATACGATGCAAGAAGCTTGGGAAATGACAAAAGCTGCTGACTATGAACTAGCTGCTTAAAAGGCCATCAACAGGTCCTTTCTGAAAAGTTTTTTATTATGCAGCCCATTACCGTATTTGGGAGAAAGGGCAGTGATGGGGATGGAGAAATTCTCATCTGTGCTATGGACCTAGTGGAGCAAACAAAAGACGCAATGTGAAAGCACAACTGATTTTGCAGCACTTGTTTGACAGCACTACGGGAAGGCATGACAGACACTTCTCATTCTTTTACATTACAGGTGGAGACCGTAGGATGAAAATGAAAAAATACATCTCTGGATCCGATATTGAGAAGCCTACGTAAAATATGGCACAAGGGACCAGTAGCACCCATTGAGTGGTAAATAAGACCTTGCCCTGATACAGAGCAGGCAGATTATTATGCAAAAATAGCACCAATGCAATAGTCAAAGAAAGGTAGAATCTTTAGAAACAT
The DNA here is from genome assembly GCA_013398295.1 of Chionis minor. Taxonomy (NCBI): domain Eukaryota; kingdom Metazoa; phylum Chordata; class Aves; order Charadriiformes; family Chionidae; genus Chionis; species Chionis minor. The sequence continues at coordinate 3,962 of VZSF01011123.1, read as the reverse complement.
TCAGTAACATCCTGTGTAGATATTCTTCCATCTGAGTCCCCAGAGATCCACTAAAGGCCAAATCAAGACGTCACAGGGAAAGGCAGAGATACCATCTACTGCTCACCTATTAAGAAATTTCTTTTTTGTCATTGCAAATCCTTAAATCATTAAGTTAACAGACTTTGTGCTTTGTAGCTCTTTGAAAGGATCTGTGCTGGAACTTATGTTATCCCACATGTTCATAAGTCATTTGGAAAAATGAAGTAATGAAATTTCCTGATGATATTCTATTATTTAAAGCAATAAAATGGAATTCAACTGTGAAGAGTTGCAGATGGCTCACAATACTGATTGATTGGGCAAAAAAATGGCAGATGAGATGCTGATAAATACAAAGTATTGCACATGGATAAAAGCATTCTTAACCATGCATAACAGCGATTGGCTCTAAACTGGCTATTAGCACGCAGGAAAAAAGATCTGTGAGTTACTGTTGACAATTCCATTAAAATCTCAATGCCATGCTCAGGATCCATCAAAAAGGTAAATAAAACATGAAGAATTCTTAAGAAAGGAACAGAGAACAAACAGAATAATAATCTTCCATCACTGCACGCATGTAAAGCACGCTCATATCATGAATGTTATATGCTGTTCTGATTCTTTCTTCCTCCAAGGGGACAGAAGTAGAAAATACAGAGAGAGAAAGGCAAGAGCATTCAAAGGTATGGATTAGCTTTTATATGAGGAAAGTTTAAAGAGCTCAAACTGGTTTAATCTTTGAAAGAAAAGGCTCAGAGAAGAGCCTGTGTACATACATGTGTACACAGTCATGAATGGCATGTAGGAGTGAATAGGAACTCACATTCACTATTTCTCACAACGAAATATGTAGAGGTCAACTGGTTTAATTCTCAGGTAGCATGTTTAAAACTTCAAAGCAGGTGGGTGTGTGTGTAAAGTGAATAATTTATCCATGGATTAATCTTGTGATCTTGTGGCTGCCTCAAATTTAGATCAATTTAGAAACTGATTGGATCAGTTAGTGGAGACAAAGCTCATCCAAGACTACTAAGCAGTTTTGGTATTAACTCTGGTTCAGGAAGTATCTCTTCACACATGCACTGTTTTTATACTACTTCACTAAACCTCTTTTAACAGCCCAAATCAGGGACAGAACACAGGATTAGCTGAGGCTCTTGCTGAAGACACTGTCCCAACATGTCCTGTGCCTTTTTTCCATTGTGTTCACAGGGTTCTTGTGGGATCCTGGAGGACTAGATCAGATTTTCCAAAGCATCCCAGGGAACAGAGATGCAAACCTCAGGCCATCTTGACAAAAGCAAGTGCCAGCCGCCTCTCAGGGTCTGTATGCTTGTCTGTGGGACAAGGGCAAAACTAGACCCAAGTACCTTCCCTGAGCAACACAAGAAGAAAAGGCCCAAGTGTCATACAAGGTATCTTTGGGGAGCTAGCAGAAAAGCTCTCTTGTTCAGATGAAAAATATTCTCACTATCATGAGTGGTGGTCAAGGAACAGACATATGTAGGTGCTCCTCAAAAAACAGCATCTCCATGTTAGTTACATCTCTATTTGGAATCTGCTTGGCATATTAATGGGACAGATTCCCCCTCTTTCCTAGATAACCCTCTCTGAGCTTTCTGAAAGCAGACACTTCATGGAGATCCAGCCTTTTCTCACCTGGACCCTGAAGTAAAGAGCCCACAACAGAAAGGGTAACTTCACTGTATACGTTCCCCTGAGACAGCATTTAGTCCCGCAAAAAGCTGTAGGGCTCTCTCTTCTCCTATGAGAGAATCCAAATCAATTTAAAGAGCTGCCTGTTGAACTACTGACTCAATATAACACAGGACAGCTTACTTGGACGAAAAAATATCAAAGAAATCAGTATACTCAGATATGACTCAAAGACCTATTAACAATAGTATAATATTGCACAATGCATAGTAGATGTTTCAATACAAAGTCTTAGTCTTCTTGGTTCAAGTTCTCCACAAAAGTTGACTCTGGAGATGATCTAAGACCTCTTCACAAAGTGTGTATGTGTGTGTTGCTCTATCCATAAGCGAGACTCAGACTCATGGATTTCAGACCAAATGGATGAAATCCACAGATTCTTCTGAGGGTGAAAGACAACACTAAGGATCATGCCTCAAAACTATTACTGGAGACATTTATTTCCAAGAGTCTGACCAGTGTGCACAGACAAAAGCTTTCTTTCATATGGCCTTTGCAGGCATTTCAGACCAGGACAAAGGTCATAAAATCATAGGTTTTGTCTGTTTTTATAATTCAAACAACATCAGAGAATATTTACCGGCAGTGGGTGTTAGACCAGTGATGTGAGCAGACACAAAAGCAACCTGGTTAGAAAGGGAAAATTCCTGAGCAGAATACAATGTCTGCTGAAATATATTGACAGAGAAAATGCCTGCCAGCCTGGCAGCTGTGAGCCTGGGAACCAGGCCTGTGAACCAGAAACATCCTTGAAAAGTGCAGCTGGCCTCTTTGAAGTATAGCCAGGGTACCTAGAAACAAGAGACATCCTGAGATACCACAGATAAGTGCAAAAATACAGGTCTGTAATGACAACTTATCATCTGAAAAGGTGGAAAAGAGTCTGGAAAAAATAAAAATTGCACTGAAAAAACAGAAAACATCATCATCATCATCATCATCATCATCTATTGTTTGTTACATGTGAAAAGTCAAAATTTACAGCATCTATTGGCTGCTTGAGGTGATGATATCTACATCCTCTTCTGTCTCTATGATGTGAAAAGGACTTAATTTTTATCCAAAATGGAACAACTCTCGCTGAGAACAAGGCATGTTGCACATGTTTCTTTTCTTAACAGGTTCAATATTCTACATGAGCTTTCTACAAGACCTTAGACTCAGCTGACTGACTCCAGGCTCTGTGATGTGGATCATCTTTGAAGTGGAACCTCTTTGTTATCTTATTAGTCANAATACAATGTCTGCTGAAATATATTGACAGAGAAAATGCCTGCCAGCCTGGCAGCTGTGAGCCTGGGAACCAGGCCTGTGAACCAGAAACATCCTTGAAAAGTGCAGCTGGCCTCTTTGAAGTATAGCCAGGGTACCTAGAAACAAGAGACATCCTGAGATACCACAGATAAGTGCAAAAATACAGGTCTGTAATGACAACTTATCATCTGAAAAGGTGGAAAAGAGTCTGGAAAAAATAAAAATTGCACTGAAAAAACAGAAAACATCATCATCATCATCATCATCATCATCTATTGTTTGTTACATGTGAAAAGTCAAAATTTACAGCATCTATTGGCTGCTTGAGGTGATGATATCTACATCCTCTTCTGTCTCTATGATGTGAAAAGGACTTAATTTTTATCCAAAATGGAACAACTCTCGCTGAGAACAAGGCATGTTGCACATGTTTCTTTTCTTAACAGGTTCAATATTCTACATGAGCTTTCTACAAGACCTTAGACTCAGCTGACTGACTCCAGGCTCTNGGAGTTCAGACGTGTGCTCTCCGATCTTACATCCTCTTCTGTCTCTATGATGTGAAAAGGACTTAATTTTTATCCAAAATGGAACAACTCTCGCTGAGAACAAGGCATGTTGCACATGTTTCTTTTCTTAACAGGTTCAATATTCTACATGAGCTTTCTACAAGACCTTAGACTCAGCTGACTGACTCCAGGCTCTGTGATGTGGATCATCTTTGAAGTGGAACCTCTTTGTTATCTTATTAGTCACCCTTAGGGCCCACTTTTGGGGTCAGTTTGGTTTGTCCTCCCACCTCTGGGATGATTTGGCCCCTTCTGAAATCTTAGTCATTTGACACGGTATTATATATCTATATAAGTAATCTGCCATAAGTGTATCTGCTGCTACATTGTTGATAAGCTTGCTTCACTAATGACAAGTTTGTAGTAACCTGCAATAGTATATACAGAATCACAGAATCA